>JAMKCH010076862.1:0-105803 GCA_023653785.1 Ophioderma brevispina | reverse complement strand
TGTCCCCATCAATGGAGATGCACTGTTAGAAATGTTCTTAAAAAAACGTGGTTTTGACTGTCAGCTGGGACTCGAAAAGTGCAAATAACGTAAACAGGGATCGAAACGGGCAAATAACTGTAAAACAAACGTCGTTTTAACTGTTGGAGTCCCCGACTGACAGTCAAAACGAAGTTATTTTAACTGAACATTTTAACAGTTGTGGCAGCAGAAGAAAGGAATAGGTGTGGGGAACTCAGGCTGGAGATGGAATTTGGGTGCAAGGGACCTCGTAATGGAGATGGGATTCAGGTGTAAGGGACTCCATGAGGAGGAGGATGGTTTTTGTATAAAATCTCATCTCCAATTATGCATGAGCTACTTACAACTAAATCAATTCGCCTTTAGGTGCAACGACGAGGGATTTTTTGAGGGCACCCAAAATATTGTGTAATAATAGTAATTTTCATGAAAGACTAGACACTCAATAGCTTTCTTACCTTGTATTTGGCCTACAGAAATGCCTTATTAAAATAAAGGAAAACAGGATTCTGATTTGCTTATATTTCAATAAAACATAGGCTGACTGAAATTTCGTATTTGCTCCTAACGAATTAGGAAATTTCAAAATTGTGGTACAAAGAAACATTTTTCAGTTAAATCCTTTTCAGATGGTTATTGTTCCCAGTACCGAACGGAGTTCGAATGGGGGACTATTGAAATGAGCAGCGTCCGTTCGTTGTTCGTCCGTTCGTCCCGTCCGTTCGTTCGTGATAAAAATGTTTGTAACCCATGTTGTATACGGTTTATCTGGAATTCCGTAAGGCAACAATGATGTTGTAAATTGGTGGAAAGAAGCTGGGTTAAGCGGGGGGTTGATGAGTTCTCGACCTGATTAGATTTTGGGTTGGTATTTAAAAAATATTGCTAATTAAGTATCTTAATTATAATTTATGAAAATTTTCCTGTAATGCCTGTGTACAAGTTTTCGGAGTTCTGTAAGGCATATATGATGTAACTTGGTGGGAAGGAATCGGGCTGAAGAGTTCTCGACCTGATTAAATTTGGGTGATTTCGGGCAAATTGAGTATTGCAAATGGCGCTAATTAAGATGCAAAAAGCAGCGTAATGGCTATATCTTTTTGCAACGGTACATCAGATACTCAAAATTCCTGCGCTGCATGCAAGCCTATCATGGGGCACATCCTTTGCAATTTGAAAGTATTGGATATAGCCTGCTTAGGTTGCAAATGAGCTAATTATATATGCGTAAGTGATTGTATCTCTGAAAACGGTACGTCCGATAGGCAAAATCCTTCGCGACATTAGACTACTAGCCGAGGGAGTGGGGGGGTTGGGGAGGGGGCAAGGGTGTGGGGGGACGGGGGCAGGGGTGGGAGGGGTGGGGTAGGGTTGCATGTTGTTGGGGGAGGGGCTATGGGGATGTTGGGTGGAAGGGTAGGGTGGTGGGGAGGGGAGTGAGCATCATGTGCGGGCTCTTACGTATGCCAATGAGCTAATTATGCGGTAAATGCGTACTTGGCTGTTAACTCTGAAACACTACGCGGATAGGCAAAATTCCTTCTTGCACGAGATACGTGCTATGCCATAGGGGAGGGGGGGTGGGGGTGTGGCGGGGTTCAGTGGTGGGCGGGGGGGTGGGGGGGGGGTGGGGAGGGGGTGGGAGACGGCGGGGGGTGGGGGGGAGGGGGTAGGCTTAGGGTTTGTGGCAGGGGTGGGGCGGGAGATGGGGTTGGGGGAAGGGGTGTTGGGGGAGGGTTTTGGGAGGATGTGGCCAATGGTGTTGTGGGGGGAGGGGGTAGGGGTGTTGAAGGTGGGTGGGAGGGGGGTGTGCATGGGTGGGAGGGAGACGGAGGGGAGAGTGGTGTGGCGGGGTGTTGGGGGGAAGGGGGGGTGGTGGAGGGTGTGTTGAAGAGGGTGGGGTGTTGAAGAGTTCGGGGGAGGTGGGGGTGGAGGTGATGGCGTGGGTGATGGGTGCGGGTGGGGGGGATGGGTGGGGAAGGGTGTTGTGGAGGGAGAGGGGTGTTGAATGGTGTTGGGGAGCGGGTGGAGTGGAGTTGGCGGGGATTGGGAGGGGATAGGCTGTGCGGGGGTTGGGGAGGCGGTGGTGGGGAGGTGAGGTGTGGCGGGTGTTGGGAGGTGGTGGGGTGTTGTAGTTGCATTATTGCATGTTAGTGATCGCAACATTCGGCGGGGACGTATTTTACGCCTCGCGTAAATACGAGTTACGTTTGCCTTGTTTTTTATGGAGGAAAACTTTAATCAGGGCAAAAATCAGTCGATTTTTAGGGACACCTGGATATGTGAAATCTCTATTGCACCTTTAAATACGCAAAACCTACGCCACTCCCATTGCACTTAAAATCAGGTAGCCAGCTGGAGCTCACCCAAATATATTGTCCAACTGTTTTGACACAATTCGAATCAAAATTAATTAAAATTTGATGTTTTGATTGATACCGATATTAGTTAAAAAAAGACAAACTATTAATTAATATGGAGGGATTTGTTCCGCCATTTTAATTTAAACATTTGACAGACATAGAGTACGTACTCTTTCCTTAAACGGTGTAACGAAAGATTCACTATCAGGTTGTCGCTTTAAAATAATGAAATCACTGATTTCGTTTTGAACAAATGTAAAGTTGATATCCCCATTAATATCCCCATATGAAAGGATTCGCTTTAGTCTTAGTACAAAACATGGTGGAATTTGTAATCTTCTTATGGCGCCAAATACGAAATTCGACCTATGTTATATTTTAAAATCTATTAAGCACAATCAAAATGATGATGGCGGGTCCTCAACATGGAGGAACAGTCAAGGAGTAATAATTATGTGCCAGTTGCTAAAGTGGTTTTGGTATTAATAGAGTTATAAATATAATTAATATGTTCAATGCCATAATACTTGCTATTAGTTCAAGTAAACTACAGTGTTGTAACGGCTTTACCGTATCACGAGATCCTGTGATAGTAATCAAAATAAAACATATTCTTAGCAAAATCTGTGAACAAATTTACGAAAGCTGATTCAACTGATTTTGGTAGGTAAAAGGTGTCAACATTTACCAAAAAAAAAAGTGAGTTACCGTATAGGGCGGTGGGGGGAATTGGTTTTTCGGGAGTCCAAAGGTAATAAAGGGGGTCAAATTTAGAAATGATCCAATCATGTTGGAAAAGTATACAAGTTTAAATAGTTTAATAATAAGGATTCCAAAAGGTATAGTTTGTACTATCTGCGGCCGAAAGTTTTGATGTTATAGGTTAAAAACAACAAAATCAATAAAAACGGTCATTTTCAGTTGTACAGGGGTCAAAAAAAGAAAAAGGGTTTCGGTAGCCGTATACGACTTTACCTACCCCAGGGTCGGTAGTCGTATACGGTAAATAAATAGCCCGGGAAGTGTTCGGTAGCCGTAGCACCATACTTAACGGACATCGTACTAAATAACAATTGTTTCAAGAGGGGCGCAAGACAGGGGCACGCGGTTGTTTTGTTCTTGAGCAATTCACTTCAAAATGCAAGTTTCATCTTGCAAACACAATGTGCATTGTATAAGAACAACACCACGACACAACATGATTCAAATACATTGTTCCCCGGGAAATTGTTGAAAACATCTTTGCGTTCGTTACTCTTTCGTTTTCAAAAGAATTTGATTGCACTGTATTTGTAGCATCACAAAGTATTGCTGTGAAAGTACATGGTATCGCTAAAACCACGACTGTTAAGTGTGTTACGGCATTGCGTTCTACATTTGCATATCAAATCAGTGTCAATGAGAGTGAATCGATGGGCAGCTCGTGATACGTGATGTAGCGATCATCAGAAAGTTATTTATATGAAAATATTGTTAATGAATATTACATATTACTTTTTGAAGCAGTGGAATTTGGGGAAACATCGCGGTAAAGGTCGGAAAATTTTTAATTCCTGCGTGTTAAAAGAAAATGGCAGAATTCAAAGAAATATAAGTCCTTTAGATCGGAACAAACGACATACAGGAATATATTTAGAGTGGGATTTAAAACACACGTTATGTGTAGGTGTTGTCGTCACGTCAAAACTGTATATCCCATGCATTCCGCTTCATTTAAAGCCACTTTAGCTAATAAACAAATCCCGGTTTTTCTGATCTGGATTTTTTGTGCCGCTTGTGCCAATTTGTTGAGAGTAGACAAAAATATTTTCCCAAAGCTTGCATCGTGGTAGTGGCTTGTGAGGTTCGCCGTTTTGTGGAAGGTCATGCAGGACAGTCTTCCATATTTCTTTTCATTAGGCTAAAAAATATAGTGAAAAGGTAAAACAATTTAGGCATCATAAAGAATCCTTACCTAGGCAAAAATGTACTTTGTACCGTACTCAGTTTCGCTATTAGCGTCGATCTGTCCGGGGCGTCGCAAGTGCGTTCGCAAGAACCGTTTTGAAAAATGTTTGTATTTATAAAAGGATTTTTAAAAACTACTTTTTTTTCGGGTTCAAAAAATTACGTGAAACTGTTTGTGAAGGACGCATTGGAGTAATTTACATTGTGCATGAAAAATCATGAAAAGAAAATAAATTCTGGACTGTGATAATAAGGTTAAGGGTCATCTGAGGAGACCGCATTTTTTATTTATGATATTTTTTATTCTTTATTTAATATTTTGTTAATTCATTATTTTTTTATTTGTCACTTTTTAATTTATTTAATTTTGTTCCTTCTTATTCCTTAATCTATTTATTTTTATGTTTTTTATCTGAGTTTTTATATGTCTTTGCTCTTATAGCGTTTAGACATTAAGGTGGAGGGAATTACCACTTCAGAGGGCCTAAAATATAACACTACAAATTGAACTGAGGAAGAAATGGACCTTTCTGTTGCTTTGTGTGACGGACAATCGGAGCTCCGTTCAAAAGTATGATCGAAAATGTAACTCTCAAAACTGAAAATCTCTATCAGATTTAATTGTTCAACTAAAAAATTAATCTCAAAAGTAAATAAGAGAGAGATGGGATCAAAAAGCAAATTAAAACCATTACTTATTGGACTATGCATTTAACTAGAATAATGCCACTAGCTCCAGGAGGATCTTTGGTGCACAGATAGGGAAGTCCAAAAAATCCGTGCGATCCTAATTCCTAAAATTGGCATATATTTCAATGTTTAAAACATAGGCTGAATTTCGTATTGCTCCTATACGAAATTAGAAATTGCTTTCACAATTCTTTGTACCAAGAAACATTTCTCAGCTCTCCTTCTACTTCTAGCTGGGGATATTTTTTATGAAAGATTTACATCAGGGCAAAACTCAGTACTTTCGAGTTTTTTTAGGGACACCTAGATTGAATCTCTGTTGCACTCACGGTCGTACATGAAGTGTGGCATTGATCGTTCGTCACGCATGATGTGTCCGGCTATATAACGGATCCACTGTGGACACGCTCTGTAGCCGTATACGGCTAACGGAAAATGCACTCCCAATTTAAAATTACTCCGATTGGATAAAAAATGTGCCAATTATGGATGGAGCTCATAGGAGTAAATAAGGATTAGTTTTGAATGTCTTAATGCTTAGTTCCCAATTGGGGACCAAAAGGTCAACATCATTGATTCAATGGGGCTTGGACCCTTGTTTCACCCCACTTCGGTAAGTAAAGCATTTAAGACACTCAAAACTATCCTTATTTTTATCCTTTGAGCTCCATCTATATTGTACCATTTTTTGCTCAAAAGGAGGTAAGTAATAGTAATTTAAGTATTTAAGTTAGTTATTTTAAAATTGGACCCCTGTGACAACTGAAAATGATCTTTTTTTGATTTCTGTTTTTAGCCTAGAGAGAAGAAGAGAGAAACAAGCGCATAAGTGAGTAAAAACCCCACCCACTATTCATCCACTAAATTCAAAAGTTGGACAACGCGCGAAATGCGTAATACCATGTGTCAAAGGTTGAAAATAAGTTTAGACAGAAAGGGATGTTTGAACGAGGGAGGAGGTTCAATTAAACTACAGGCGGACGGGAACTATACACGAATTTGAGGAGTCGCTTTTGTTTCAGTGTCGTTCTGTTTAAGTGATCGCTTCCGTTTCATGATCGCTCAGTTTCCAAAAAATGATCGCTACCGTCACTCAGCTAGAGGCGCCCGCGCAAGCGCGGGCCTCCCGCTAGTTACTAGTTAAGGCACGGACCAGTATGAATGGTTTTACAGGCCAAATTATGCAAGTCTGGTACGTGTATTTTGCTTGCATTTCAGTTGTGTAACCTAAGCCATGGAAAAACCACGCCGAATTGATTTTATACAAATACCCTGATATACACACAAAGAAACTGAAAATGTTTTATACTATTTTTAATTTCAGGTGAATAGAAACATATCAATCTCAAAACAATTGACAAAAAATTTAGGGCGCTCTATAGGGCGCCAGTCTTCATTCAAGGGCAGTGTAGTAAAGGGGATCTTATATTTACATATATGTGATGGCCCCTAACTTTCTTCTGTATTAATACCTTTAGTCACACTCGAACCGTACTTACGCTCCCGTATGGATGCAATAATTAGTGCATTTTGACATCGTAATATGAATGTTGGGGTCTTTTTTTTTTATTTAATCATAAAAAACACTTCAATCGAGCGATTATTTCAATAAGCACTCTTCCACAAGTAACTAAATCAGAACAGTATGAATCACATTTAGTCTTTATTTAACGACACACGTCTTCTTTAATTAATTAAAATAACAAAATAAATTGAATTACTGTTATTCACATTTTTATATTCAAGCACATTCAAATAAACGTGCATTATAATTACCCACTGGTTTTGCCAGGCTGTAGGGACGGCTGTCCGCTGCTGGGTTTTCTATACGACGCACAATGATTCTCTCGAGTTGACACATACGATCATGATGATAATGGTTAAATTAGCGGCCACACGTTGGCTATTGACAAGAACAACAGGATTGCATGTACATGTAGTATCTTGTGAACGAAATTTCAACCAAATACAAGTCTGTATTTTGTAAGTAAACTTCATTTTGTTGTATTGAAGTCAAAAATGTTTACTGTGTGGCAGGTGTTATTATATTTGTTCACAGAACACATTGCCAGTCCCAAACTTCCACGTGATTATGATTGTGACGATGAAATCATAAAACAAAGTTGGTCAAATTGTGGAAAAAATCAAAATTTGCTAATTTTATTCAAAAATACAAACCTGAAAGCCAAATTTAATCACAAACAAGGTGTGTTAGATTTAGAGCAATCACCTTGCCTTCAAAAAGCAACAAAAATAACAACGATCGATAACAATTATTATATTGTTGTTTACACCCTGGAAAAAGAAACATAGTGTTGCAAACAAAACAAAAAATCATGTCATACATTTTATGTATTAGGTCTATAACTCCAAAAACCACTGATGCAAATCCTTGTAAAAAAATTTTCCAGACATCTTTCTTAATTTAACAATAATTAAGCCAGAAATCCTTTAGATCTGCTCCCCTATATTGCAGGCCCGCAGCAAAAATCGGCGGAGGGGGGGGTTGGTTTGGGTAGGGATCTGCCTGGAGAGTCTGGAAATGAGATTTTATTTTTAGTCTTATTTAAGCTGGGGTAGATTCATTGGGACACGGCTTTCCCACTTGATGCCAGGTTCAGGACGACATGGGACAGCCAGGGGTTTCACCCTAATTTATCGACACTGGCAGGGATTTACATATAGAGGTGGATTCCCAGTACAGGGTGTCCCAGAATGATAGTACCCATCGATACCCAAAAATTGTTGTATTTTTTTCCATTAGAAAATCAATAACATAGGTAAGCTGGGTTGAATATTCAACTTCATTATACTGTAAACTTCATAAAGGAACAATTTTTTTTTTGAACTCGTGAAAATCGGACTAACAAAGTGAAAATACACCTAATTGTGTTAGAGGTGCTTTGGGCTAAGTGAAAAAAAATGTATGTGTACTTTTACCCTCTTCCTGGCAAGCTTTTTTATAACATGCTTTAGTCCCGCGGGAATCGTTATTAAACACTCAAAAAGTGTGATTGTGGTACCAATAGAGAGGTGTGTCCTCCTTTTTCCTTCGATACCAAAAATGGTACTAATAGGCCAGTCACGACGTCAAAATGATGTCATAAACCTCGCTAGAAAGTAAAGCTCAGTTGCCACCACAAGGCATAGGCTATTCTTCTTTGGTACTTTTCTGCAGATAAAGCACTCTCTTAAAATCCTCCTGTATGTATATAAAATGTATGTCTTTTGCCATGATTTAGAGCCAAAAACCACCTTTTAAAA
The DNA here is from genome assembly GCA_023653785.1 of Ophioderma brevispina. Lineage (NCBI taxonomy): Eukaryota > Metazoa > Echinodermata > Ophiuroidea > Amphilepidida > Ophiodermatidae > Ophioderma > Ophioderma brevispina. The sequence goes on along the minus strand of JAMKCH010076862.1, from coordinate 97,518 downwards.
TCGATAGTCCTAATATTTTGGTGAAAAATTGAATTTTCGACAACTTGTGCACTTGTGTTTTCTGAATTGACAATTTAGTTGCTGCCTAATTGTCCTTTATGACTCACGTGTGCTATAAAAGGTCATGCTGGTACTTATCTTGGTATCATGGGAAAGAGAATACCATAGCTATCTCTTGGTACCAAATTCAAAGTATCAGTGCTTAATAAGAGATTTCCAAGATGATATGATGCAAAAAAGGCTTGTTAAGTCGAGGTAACACACACATCATTGTTTTTTTTTGCACTTTGCCCAAAGGATGAATCAGCACTCTAACACAATTGAGTGGTATTTTCACTTTGGTTGTCCGATTTTCACGATTCAAATTCTTATGAAAGGTTCCAGTATAATGAAGTTGGCCTTAAACCAGCTTACCTAATGTTATTGATTTTCTATGGAACAAAATAAAACACTTTGGGTAATCGATTGGTCTATCATTCTGGGACACCACTGTATATGGACGACTCTTAACGTCCCCTCCGAAGACGGGGTATTCTTCTCATTTTCGTTTGCCCAAGTCCAAATTAAACCACGGGGAGAGCGGAAATCCGTTTTAATCAGTATAGTTTTCTAAAAATTAAATCCAGAATTTATTACCAATTAAATCCCAATCATCCCAGCAAGTGGCCCCTCGCCGGGGCTCGAACCGTGGACCCTCTGCACCAAAGACAATACCCTAACCAGTGCTCCACTCTCTCTAATTCTCTACCATTTTTTTGCCAAAAGGGTACCCATATCTTGCACAAATGCAGGATTGTTGGGTGTGATCATTGTACCAAATCCGTTTGAATCTATTATTTGCGGATAAGGAGGGTGGGGTGTAATGCAAGGGATGATCTGCATGTGTGAGAGTGTATGTGTGGGTCCTTGTTGGGCGGTGTGTGTGTTGGGGGTTGATGCAGGGGTGTTTTGAATTCAAGGCCTCAGAAGCATTGCAGTGCCTATACTGTATTGTTATAAAACATTATGCCAATAAGTAAGGATTAAAAAGTGTTTTTCAAAAAGTTTTAAGATCACAAGTTATCTTTCATAGTCATGCTAAAAATTTCCTAAGTACTAGCACCTTGTGGGCTATAATGAGTGTAAAAAAGTAAGGGTTTTATGTGTTAAGAATAGGATTTTTGGGGATACATGAACCTATTGAAGAGAAATTTCCCTAAATGGTGCATTTGTTGGATTGGACTCAATACAACCCTCTGGCGGGGTGATGGAGGAGGATGGGGGTGTGTGTGTTGGTTTGTGTTGTGTGTGGTTGTATGTGTTTTGGGGTATGGTCTTTGCTCTAGGTGTGTTTGAGATATTTAATTAATTTCTTTTTATTTAATATATATTATATTATTATATAATAGGGTGAGGAGCCTATCTTCATGCAGAGTGGCTCGGGTGCGCAAATGCTTTGTGAAAGCAGAGCGAGATAAATTTGAGTTGGTTCTGATGATCGCACAAGCGTGGAACTCAGAGTAGTAAGTAACAACTACCGTTACAGCAGGTCATATTATATCTATATTAGATATGATATATCTATAATATATATATCTAGATTATACTAAATATCTATATAGATATATATATATAGATATGATATATATATAACTATATACTTATATATATATATCATATGCAGACAGTACCGTTTCGAATTTGTGTCTCATCAGTGCAGTCACCCAGAGCTAATGCAAATCACAAATTGAAGGACTCACTGACACGTTAAGTCACTGAACCCATCCCATCCACGCGCAATATATATATATATATAATATTATTCAGCTACTCTATGCATTTTTTTTCTGGGAATACCTCGCGGGCCAGATTTGCGGCTTTTAGCGGGCAGCAAATGGACCCCTGGGGGCACAGGTTGGAACACTCCTGCTTTTAACCTTAACTGTTTGGGACACCTCATTCCTCGTGGGGCTGGCTGGACCCGGAATCTTCCCTTGCCGGGCACTTGCCCCTCATTGTTAGTCGCCTTTGTTTCACTACTTACTAAACTTCGCTTCACTTTCCAATTTGGAACAAATCATTGAATTTAACCACTTCCGTCATTCACCAAACTATTGGATGCCATGCATGCTCGTGCATCAGTAATAAAACAAAATTGCAAAAATCACAACGAGAGCATCAAGGTTGCTGTGGCTTACTCCAGAGGTGTGGTGGTGAGTTGTACTGCAATGAAGTGAAAACCACTGATAGGTTCAGTTTTAATGGTTGTTCCCCCCCCCCCCCGCTCCTTTGGAGCCGGGTCACTGCAAAACTATTCTTGGACCCCTGGGTTGTACATCTGTCACGAGAACAGGGGACTGGGTAACACAAAACTGGTGGTTTAAAATTCTGATCACGAGGAACAGGGGGAACTGGGTTAACAAAAAACCGCTGTGGTGGTATGGTGTTGTGTTTGATTGCTGCCACCACGCGCTGCCACCGGCGCATAAGTTCTCTTGTGATGATGCCTAGATATATGGGAAAACATCGGGTCGGACCAGGTTCGACCCCGAGGCGCCGTGGGGGCCCCTATTTCATGCTACCCTTTCGGTCTGAACCATCGGAATCGTTTCCAGCTGTCCGGCGCGGCCTCATTCTCCCATAACTTCGATGAATTTAACCGTTTGTTGTGTTGTTACTGATGGCTGCCACACCGCGCTGCCGCAACCCGGCGCATTCCGTATGTCTGGTGCTTATGCATTAGGATATATGGGAAATCTCGGGCGTCGGACAGGTTAGGGGAAACCCCGAGTGCAGTGGGGTCCTCTCTTTCTGCCTCTTTCGGTATGAACAATCGGACTCGTCACGCTGTCATAAGTAGCTCCTCTTTTCTCCCATAACTCAATGCATAAAACCGTTGTGTGTGTCTGTGAGTGCCCACTTTAGGTTACAAGGCAAAGCAACCACTAATAGGTACAAGCAACAAAATGGTGGGCATGCTAAGTGATAATTCCCATATCCTAAAACGTCCCTAATGGGCTAGTGTTCAAAAAAAAGTACATTACATTTTCAGGGGATGTACCTCACTTAATTACTTTTCTAATGTTCGTAAGTTGTATTGGTTAATTTGGTTTTTTAAACGTTCTGACTATGTACCTCTATTGGACCAAAAGAATGAACAATTACAACAATGTTCTTACTTTTGGAGTTATTACCCCCAGGGATGGCCCCAACATGAACAAAAGGCGCATATTTAGGGGCCTCATTAACTCTTAAAAGTAAACACGCTATTGACACTTTCCTGATGCCAGATTTGGATTCAACACACAGAATAATATATTAACCCATAGATGTGATTTTCAAAGTTTTGGCGGGCTCCATTACTAATTGTGGACCCTCTAACATAGTCGTTCAAATTGGGCGGGATTTTTGATGGGACCCCCCTAAATTTCCAATTGCTCTAGCGGGGAAAAAACGAAATCGAATTGATGCTCAAAATTTCAGGATTTTCATATTTCCTCAATGTCTACAACCACAACTTAAAGCGAAAAAAATCCATTCCGTGCTGCGGTGCACATCTTGAATACTTTTTTGTCACTACAGGATCTCCTGCAACTTTGGTTCTTGTTTTTTTTTTCAAATTGTGGTTTTTATGGCTTTTATTAATAAAACCTGTTGTACCGGGGGGGGGGTTTTGATTCCCGGCCAAAAAATGGGGTCTCCGAAACTAGGAGGGGGGTGATTCCAGGCCCAAAAAATGGGGTATCCGAAACTAGGTTTTCAGAAAATTTCAGGGAAAAATAAGCTGCGATTTTTCTCCCTCATTTTCCAGCTATTTTTGAGGATGTTAGTTTTGAAGGAAAAATTTGGAAGAGAAAGAATATGGCTTTGGCACATGAAAAGTAGGTCTCTGGAAATGAAATGTATTAAAAAATGGGGTCACTTTTGGACCTAAAATACAAAAAGTAAACTGCGCGATCCCCCTGCCAAGATGACAGTATGGAACACAGGTGGTTTGTTGGGCACAGCTGTCAGTGGCAGGGCATACAAAAATTCAATAAATTGTTATCATGGAATAATTATCTAGAAATGTAGCAAATTTCTGAAACAAAAATGGAAAAAGCCTACACCAACGGGGGGGGGGGAACTGGACGTCAGATGACTTGACATTGATATGTGGGACCTTGACCTCAACATATGAAGGAATCCGTATTGCACCTTCGACCCAAGGTTAGGTTGTTGAAATCGAGACTTTCAATTTTCAAAAGATGACCAGAAAAGACAAACAAAAAATAACCAAACTGGAAACATGAACCTCAGTGACCGTTGACTTGTCCATGACACCTTTGAATTTCATCCAATATGAAAGGAAAACCATCTTGCACATTCTCCCCAAAGTCTGTAATTTAAAATTGGATTGATTCAGCCAAAATTTATTGGTCGAGCTATGACTTGCAAAAATATTTTGGGCGAGACGCAGTCGAGCCCAATATTTTAAAAAGTCATTAGCGAGACAATAAATATTGGGCGCAATCATTCATTTATATTATTAATGCGTAGGATCCGATAATTTTTTTATCGCGATCTGACACCTCAAAAGGTGATAATGTTTTTTTTGTTTAAAATCGGACTTAAACTTTTCCAAAGAGGACCGCAAAAAACAAAAAAATCGAACGAAAAAAAAACCTACCAAACTGGAACACACGTACACATAACAATAATAAATACCACAGACGGACATGCGCACCCTCACAAATACCCTCTGCTTTTCAAGCCAGGGGGATAAAAAAGAGCCTACAAATGGGGGTTCTTCTATAGGCGGCACATAACCTATTTCCTCCCAATGTGAGAACCTCACCCCTCCCCACAAACCTGTTAAATTTAATTGTTTTGTGTCATTACCCACATGTGAAACTTTTTAATTTTGAGGTACCACATTTTTTACATAACGGTAATTTCAATTCACACAAGCACAAACGCAACACACCACAAAAATGCACACAACCACAACAGTTCATAAACAATTATGAAGTGGCATTCAAAGGAAAAAAAAGAATCATTTTAGTTGTCATACAAAAGAAAAACTTTCTAAAATTTAAGATTTTTTGGTAACATACTCCATGTGTGGACAATAAATCATAGCCCTGCAAGGGGCCATCTATGCCATAAACCAAATCCAGCAACAATAAGACACATGTGGTGTAGTCATTACACTTGACAGTTCTGAAATTGAGGTCCAAAAAAAAAAAACTGGGGTTCCCTGTTTCTTGTAGATTAGAGACCATACTAAAACAATGAATGGCAGGAGAGTCGCCAGACAATACAGTGAACCAAGAGTATTGACTATAATGATTTAGTCGTACAAGGAAATTGTGTTAAAGTGTTACAAAGTGTAACACTTTTCTGTGCGTTCTGAGAGTTACTTAGTTATGCCCTGTTCTTGCGTGTTAATGTCTTCCAAGGGGGGTGAAGTGTTTCTGTTTTGGGGCCCTATAGACATTTTCCTCGATTCCTACATATCACTGTTTTGTTTTATTTCTAAGTAATTGGAATAAAGTTTGATGAGATATGATCTGCCACCAGCAATCTCGACGGACTTACTTCGTAAGCCAAATAAGGTACTTTTCCTTTACCAAGTTCGCAACATTCTGGAAAAAGTTGGGATCGTCTTTCAGAAAACTGAGAATTAAATTTATTTTTTATTCTGGAAATTTTGTTATTTTTGTCATGGATTTTCATTAACAAGTATTTGATATGGCTTATTCATTTACAGTGAGGTGAAAAAATAGTTTTTAATTTAAAGACACTATCAGTGATCCCCGAAAGAGTCAAATATTTTAAAATTTGCAAAGATCGCTTAAAAGTGAAAAATTAAGGTTGTTAGGACTTCTCATAAAGTTTTTTTTTTCAAAGGCATAATTGATAGAAACGGAAGAAAGAAAGAAAGAAAATCAGCAGTGTCCAAAGATATGAATCTCATGAATTACGTGTTTGTCAGTAAGTGTCAGTACGGACAGTAAAATGAATCAATATCCGATTTGACCACTTATTAGGTGCCTTTGGTCCTAGTAACCTTGGGGTATGTTAGGATTACCTATCGTGATACGAACATGCCAAACTGAACCGATTTTTTGATGATTTTTTCAATTATTCTGGTTGAGCAAATCATTGAAGTGTGCTTAATGTAACACCCATTTTCTTTGCAGGCAGACCCATCCATTTCCTTCACTGATTTTGTACAAATTTACATTGAACACACCACCGAGTCTTTACTGACTCTAATTACCATATTGTGTTTTGTGTTTAAAACGAGTGGTTAAAGTGAGAAAGGTTGTTGAATCTCACAAAAAGGGGTATTTCAGTGAAAACAATTTTGATTGATGCAGCTGAAAGCATGTTTTGTGTGCCCTGCCTTAAGGAAGAAAGACACATAGGGATACTTTGTCCACTGTAGTCTGTTGTTTGTGGGTTTGTCTGTTGTGTCTGTTGTGAAAAAAGGGGTTAGGGGTTAACTTTGCCGTAATATCCACAATACTTTGATGGATTTTAAACCAAACTTTGGGTCACAGGTGCAAAAGGACATCCCCCATTTGTTGATGAGGTCAAAGGTCACATGACCAAGGTCAAAAGGGTAGTGAGGTCAAGTTGTAAAAGGCGACTGTGAAAATGTAAAATTGACCTCATTTGAAAACCGTTTGAAGAGCAAATTGGAACCAAAACTTGGTCTTTATGGAGTTTACATGGCAATCCCTTCATTTGTTTCTTTGAGGTCAAAGGTCCACATATCAAGGTCAAAAGGTCATGTGAGGCCCAACATTAACAAACGCGATGGGCAGGCGGACCACAAAGCGGGTCGAGGACGATTGCATTTTTTTTAAAACAAAAACATATAAAAGGGGGTGCGTTATTCCTATGCATGACCATGGGTACCTAAAATTTGGGCAATTGATGGGGACCGGGGGGGATTTGACTTGATATCCACATGGGTTGAGCACCAATTCCTTTCTATTAAACCCACCATCACCACATCCCTCAATAATTCCTTGAGGTTGCATCTATATTATAATAGGCCACGAGTACCTGTCTGTCTGGAGGTCTCTCCGCCCCTAATTATCGGAGGCTGGGGGCCGTGAACAGTATGAAACTTGGTGGGGGTGGGTGTAGCTTGGGACGCGGTAAGATCAAGTGGCGAATTGGTTAGTGGATACGCGCCCAAACCAGCCGGGGGCTAATCACAAAAAAAACAGGTCTCTCAAAAATTCGGGTTGGCTTCAACAAGGGTTATAGCCATTTAATTCCATAAGGTCAAATTGGGGGTTGGATTCCAAAATGGTTTATATATAAATCCACTATAGCTTATAATGCGGTGGGACTTCCAAACAGCACCAATTAGTGTAGGTCTGCTTGGTCTAAAGGTCCACAAGGTCCTTAGGGGTTCATTCAAGGGTCAAAAATTGGGTAAAATTGATGTATGGACATTGCAATTGGAGGGTGGGGTGGGGTTGATTGTTGCTGCCATCGCGAAAACCCAGGTGATCGCGAAAACGGGGGGACCGCCTAGGGTTTTATAATTAAAACAAATTGCCCGGCATTTAAAGGGATAAAGCCAGCGATTGGCTGATTCCAACAAACATAAAAAAATCATTCAACAAATACCCTATTTGGTATTTTTCGTTAATGGCATGGTGTGTAAATAACCTGCAAGTGGATGGATTGAATTGAAAACTGTGGAAAAAGGGACAATGCGTACTCTTTATCAGAGGGTCTTGTAATTTCTATTTACGTGGTATCAAAATATTACGTCTTGAGATCCCACAAAAAAAGCCTGTTCTGTGAATTATCCCAGATTTATACGTATATTGGGCCCATCCTTGCCTGTAGAGATGTGACTTCAACACAAACATTTATGATCTTTGTTTTTTATTTCTCAATTATCGTGCTTATCCCTTGAAGGACACCGTTCACCATGGTACTTTTATTATTACACCGTCCTTCGGGAAATTTATCAGCCACAACTGCTTCAAGTGGGGCATAACCTAGGGCACCAACTGTACATTTGTAAATTCGTTGGTGCGTTATTACAGGGGGCGGTGTTGAGTGGAACAATTGATAAAAAGAATAGGTTTTACTGACAAAAATATGTTGTTTATAGTACAAATGATCATTGAAGCGCATAAAATATTTCCATGTAGACCGGAAATTGTTAAAATGTAATCAAATTGACAAAATGCATGCAAAATGTGCAGAAAATTTACTACTTTTAAACGAATATGGTAAAATATGAGGTTACTTGGTTCAAAACATGCAAAGCGTCAACATGGGGGGGGTGATTTAATATACGCCAGTCCCATCATCAAAATATTTTGGGGGTATCCCAACAAATTCCATCCCCCGGAATTCACAACTATGGCAGCTCTCCCCCAACATTGCTCCCCATTTCACCCTGGGGTTAGAGAGACAAAGAAGTGAGATAAAGACTTTTTATAGTGCTTAAACACGTTGCCCACGGGGGACTGAACCCCGCAAACTTTAGATATGAATCGGCCGTGAAATCCACTGGACCTCCTACCATGTTAAAGGAGACAGCAAGCAGACTGAGATTTTTGAAAACAATTTTTCTGTAAGTACCAGAAAATGGCTCAATTCCAAAGTTTGGCGAGGACTCAGATTTTTCAGGTTTGATTTAGTACATTATGTATATTAGTATACTGTATAAACAAAATTGGATCAGAATTTTATTACAAAGTGACTTTCTCTATGGAGGACATTAATTTAAGATTTCACACAGTGATTAACACATGGACATGAAAGAAAAAATGCAAAATTAAAAAAACATGATTTGTTAGGAAAATTGAGGGACCATCTCTGGAATCTTTTGGCAGTCGGCCTCGAAGTGTAGCAGCACCCAAAAACCAAAAAAATGTGAAAACATTGTTTTAGGATTTTCAATGTTTCGTACTAATGTTTGCAACCATTGCTTGCCAATATTTAATGTACAACACAAAAAAGAAAGAAAAAATCAAAGGAAAAAAAAAATCTCAGTTAGGGAAATTTCCATTTTATTTAACAGATTAAACCGACACATTAATCATCATTCACGTTTGGAATGTAGCGACAAATGCATACATGTTAATGCAATACTAGTAACAAACATTACGATGAGAGACCCCAGCCCGCTGGCGCTATCGTTGTTATATGAGCGTGGCTACTCTTGACAATTGAGGTTTTGTCGTAGCTTGAATATTACAGAGCTCTGAAAGGAGGGCCAACAGATTGTAGAGTTAGAGATGCAGTACCAAAGCAACATGAACGGATGTATACAATTGGGTTTCATTTTTTTTTTGGTTATTTTTCTTGAGCTATACCTATGAGTGTTTTAAGTAATTGGCAATTGTAATAGTGGATTGATCTAAATTCATCTTAATAAATGCATGTGAAACCCAAGCCACAATGCAAAACAAGTTTGTATAGGCTTGTAAAGCCACAAAGTATAATGTCAAATCTAACTTTGTGTGACCTTAAAATTACACATACAGAAAATAGTTGTGCCTCATTTATATATCGTGTGGCTCAGGCCAAAGCCATAGTATGGATTTGCATACATCATTAAAAATAGTAAAATATGCAAACTTTTTAAACAGTCAAGAATAATGTTTCAGGTATAATATGATGACCAATAATGACTTAGCAACCAGAAGGGAGAGGTTAAAGAAAAGCAGAATCCGTGTGATTAATTCTTTACCCTGTTCATTTACTCTGCATTGTGATTGTACATGATACAAAGAGTACGAGAGTTATAAAGGGTGGTTATTATAATGTAATTAGCCAACCATCCATATACAACCCAGTTGCTGTATTATAGGTAAGATTTCAAATTTAAGTGAACTTCTTTGCATATTGATATGGGGTTCAATCCTTGGCAATGCAAAGGATTGAAGCCTTTTGGGGGGGTTGCCATTACCAACATATTGTGTACTATGGAACAAAGTTATGTACGAAACTGGCATTTAACTGGAAAATATGCCTTTCTGTTCTACAATGGTTGTTAATGATAGGTTGGAGGATGGGAAATCAGGGACTTAGTAGAGTGCACATAAAACTTTTTAACTAGATGGTCATTAAATAATTCCTCTTTACCTCTCAGTGAAGGCCAGACCTAAAACTTTTAACGAGGGTTCGCCTTGTTTGAAATCTACTATAATAACCGAGAGAAGTAAATAGCTGTATGTTGGTCCATCCTACAGGAATTTTTTTGGTTCCCACTTAAACGACTAGCACCTCATTATCACATTGATAGGTTTAAATGTAGGAAAATTCTGGTTTCAAACTAACCCCATAATATTGATGTCAATTATATTTCATGCTTATGTGTCATTGAATAGCTTGAATCCACACACTCCTGCAACTGCATTTATACTAATAAACCACTATTTATAAATAGAGAATGCATTTACTATATCTAAATGCTATCTTAGAGACAAAAAATAAAGACAATGTTAAAACAAGAAGGAGTATTAATATTTAATGAATGATTGCACAGGCAATTAACATAGCATGTTACAAACACAAAATGATTTCACTCAGAACATACACTTATAACAACATCAGAAAATTTACTCGACATGACCAAGATATCTAGACTTTTAAAGTAAAACAAAGGCAATTTTAACATGATTCGAATATGTACTTTTAAAAATATATTATAATATTACTACTTAAGCAAAACTTCTGTAAGTTTCATACAACATTTACTTTATAGTTTTGTAAGCTGAATTACAGTGTATTTCATGTTTGATATGCAATTGGCTGTAACCAAGGTCACACAGGAAATGGATGTAAATAATTTCAAATACTTATTACAACCATTTAGGAGGATTCTTTACAATGTACTTCTGATTACGCAATACAACACTGGTCCCTTCCGTCATCCTAATCTGTGTCATCAAATACATTGGTATATTATCCCCAATTTGCCTGAAAATTTTTAGTCTCATCAGCACACTCATTTAACATAATTTTCTTGTTCCATCAGAAATTAATGGGCCATTCTTTGGCAAGTCACACATGTGACCAAACTCTTTACTCGCCCCCCCCCCCATGACAAAACAACCAATCTTGTTTTGACAAACTCTAACAAAAAAAAATAATGTTTCCACTTTTGCTAGATTGGTTGTTTTGTCATGGTAGCAATTAAAGTTCGGTCATGTGTGCGACTTCCCTGAAGAAATGGCCAATGTGTTAAAGGACTGGTCACATTTACAACTGCTCAATTAAATAAACATTTAGTGAATCGTAGCAACAAAAATGATGATTCAAACTAGAAAAGCACATCCTAGGGTATCAATCAAAAAATTAAATGTTAAACACTTTGAACTGATTGGTAAGTGTGAGTATAAACATTGCTGAATCAGTATTCTTTGCACATCATGAATTCATTTCATCCATGCTTACCAACTCATATTTATACTTCTTCCGGCCTGAAACTAAGGAGTGACGTCGTAGCTTTCACACAGTCCAATCACAGTAAGCCGCAGCTATAATCACGAGCGTACAAAGTCAGCGTTGCACGATACTCATGCACAATAACTGCGCCAAAGCTATGATATCACTTCTTAGTTCAAGCCGGACGAGGTATCATCGACATATAAAACGATAAAAAGGGTTTTTTTTACATTTACACCTCAATACGTCAACAAACATTGTTGGTAATCTTATCCTGGTATTAGTTTTTGGACAAATTATTCTTGGATGTATTTTTGAGTTGGAATGTAACTGCTACAATAAAGAATATCAATACTAACTTTTTTAAGATTGAGCTATAAATATAATAATCTAGTCACATATAGGAGAAATATAATTACTTAATTCTGTAGACATCAAATTTCTATAACTTTTTGAGTAAAATCTCAGAACTAAAATATTACTGATCTCAACATCTTACAATACATCTTTTCATGAATACTTTCTGTCCTCTAATCTCTGTAACACTATACAGCTTAACTGAATCAAATAGGTAAATAATCTAGGCCAAAAATAATAAACCCTGTCATGAATCCCAAACTGTAGGTTAAATGAAAAACATATCACATATCATTACAACAAATCAATTAAGACAACAGTGAAACATTTTTCCATTATCTTGTCAATTCTAAAATATTCACATATACAAATTGTACAAAACATGAATGCCAGGGCAGGGCATGCCCCTGGGTACATGGATACATGAGGTTACACCTATAATCACACACAATTTGTTTGTATCCATGTTTCATTTCAAGTAAAAAATAGGGTCATAAAGTTCCTGACTAAGTGGTCAACACCTATTAAGCCACAAGAAAAAACCACACACATTTTGGCTTGACCTCGCCTGACCAACTCTGCAAAAATGCCAAGAAGCCTAATTTCATTTTGTTCATTTTTTGGACTAAAATTAAAACTGACAAGAACTAATTTTTTAAAAACAATTTGATGCCTTTCTTTTGTGATCCATGTTTTCAGGTAAAAAATAGAGACAAATAAAAAAACCTCCTGACACAGGGTCACACTATACCACCCCCCCAAAAACAAAACCCCACGTTTTGCTTGACCTCACTGACACTGGCTCTACCCAAAAAAAAAATAGCCAAGGTGTCCCCTGAACTTTTGTTCATAATGGACTTTAAGCAATTAAAGTTCGGTCATGTGTGCGACTTCCCTGAAGAATGGCCCAATGTGTTAAAGGACTGGTCACATTTACAAATGCTCAATTAAATAAACATTTGAGTGAATCGTAGCAACAAAAATGATGATGATTCAAACTAGAAAAGCACATCCTAGGTGATCAATACAAAAAAAAATTAAATGTTAAAACACTTTGAACTGATTGGTAGTGTTGAGTATAAAACATTGCTGAATCAGTATTCTTGCACATCATGAATTCATTTCATCCATGCTTACCTCATATTTATACTTCGTCCGGCCTGAACTAAGGAGTGACGTCGTAGCTTTCACACAGTCCAATCACAGTAAGCCGCAGCTATAATCACGAGCGTACAAAGTCAGCGTGCACGATACTCATGCACAATAACTGCGCCAAAGCTATGATATCACTTCTTAGTTCAAGCCGGACGAGGTATCATAGACATATAAAAGATAAAAAGTTTTTTTTTTTTTTTTTTTTATGTTGGTCCATCCTACAGGAATTTTTGGTTAGCCACTTAAACTGAATAGCACCTCACATTGATAGGTTTAAATGTAGGAAATTCTGGTTTCAAACTAACCCCATAATATTGATGTCAATTATAATTTATGCTTATGTGTCATTGAATAGCTATAATACACACTGCATTTAATACTAATAAAACAATATTTATAAATAGAGAATGCATTTACTATATCTAAATGCTATCTTAGAGACAAAAATAAAGACAATGTTAAAAAGAAGGAGTATTATCATGTAATGTACATGATTGCACACAATGTTAAATAGAAATGTACAACTACAAAATGATTTCACTCAGAACATACACTTATAACAACATCAGAAAATTACCTCGACATGACCAAGATATCTAGACTTTTAAAGTAAAACAAAGGCAATTTTAACATGATTCTAATATGTACTTTAAAAATATATTTATTATGATATTACTACTTAAGCAAAACTTCTGTAAGTTTCATACAACATTTACTTTAATATTTGTAAGCTGATTAAAGTTTATTTCATGTTTGATATGTAATTGGCTGTAACCAAGGTAACAAGTGCAACATGGATGTAAATAATTTCAAATACTTGTTACAACCATTTAGGAGGATTCTTTACAATGTACTTTTGATTACGCAATACAACACTGGTCCCTTCCGTCATCCTAATCTGTGTCATCAAATACATTGGTATAATCCCCAATTTGCCTGAAAATTTTTAGTCTCATCAGTCACATCATTTAACATATTTCTTGTTCCATCAGAAATTAATGGGCCATTCTTTGGCAAGTCACACATGTGACCAAACTCTTTACCCCCCCCCATGACAAAACAACCAATCTTGGTTTTGACAAACTCTAACCAAAAATAATGTTTCCACTTTTGCTAGATTGGTTGTTTTGTCATGGGTAGCAATTAAAGTTCGGTCATGTGTGCGCCTTCCCTGAAGAATGGCCCAATGTGTTAAAGGACTGGTCACATTTACAAATGCTCAATTAAATAAACATTTGAGTGAATCGTAGCAACAAAAATGAATAATTCAGAATTTTTGACTTCAACACTACATAAATTTTTCACTAACTTGGAACGGTTTTGGCTGAATCAACTAACAACATCACAATCTGATGATGATGATGATTCAAACTAGAAAAACACATCCTAGGTGATCAATACAAAAAATAATTAAATGTTAAAACACTTTGAACTGATTGGTAGTGTTGAGTATAAAACATTGCTGAATCAGTATTCTTGCACATAATGAATTCATTTCATCCATGCTTACCTCATATTTATACTTCGTCCGGCCTGAACTAAGGAGTGACGTCGTAGCTTTCACACAGTCCAATCACAGTAAGCCGCAGCTATAATCACGAGCATACAAAGTCAGCGTGCACGATACTCATGCACAATAACTGCGCCAAAGCTATGATATCACTTCTTAGTTCAAGCCGGACGAGGTATCATAGACATATAAAAGATAAAAAGTGTTTTTACAACATAATACGTCAACAAACATTGTGTAATATCCTGTATTAGTTTGGACAAATTATTCTTGGATGTAGTTATTGAGTTGGAATATTAACTGGCTACAAATAAAGAATAATCAATACTAACTTTAAGATTGAGCTATAAATATAATAATCTAGTCACATATAGAGAAATAATAAATTACTTAATTCTGTAGACATCAAATTTCTAATAACTTTTGAAGTAAAATCTCAAGAACTAAAATATTACTGATCTCAACATCTTACATACATCTTTTCATGAATACTTTTTGTCCTCTAATCTCTGTACACTATACAGCTTAACTGATCAAATAGGTAAATAATCTAGGCCAAAAATAAATAAACCCTGTCATGAATCCCAAACTGTATGTTAAATGAAAAAAATATCTACATATCATTACAACAAATCAATTAAGACAACAGTGAAACATTTTCATTATCTTGTCAATTCTAAGAAATATTCACACATACAAATTGGTACAAAACATGAATGCCAGGGCAGGGCATGCCTGGGTACATGGATACATGAGGTTA
The DNA here is from genome assembly GCA_023653785.1 of Ophioderma brevispina. NCBI lineage: Eukaryota > Metazoa > Echinodermata > Ophiuroidea > Amphilepidida > Ophiodermatidae > Ophioderma > Ophioderma brevispina. Next base: position 82,336 of record JAMKCH010076862.1, on the reverse strand, counting down.
CACCTATAATCACACACAATTTGTTTTGTATCCATGTTTCAAGTAAAAAAAGTGTAAATAAAAAGTTCCTGACTAGAGTGGTCACACTAAGCCAACAAGAAAAAACACACACATTTTGGCTTGACCTCGCCTGACCAACTCTGCAAAAATAGCCAAGAAGCCTAATTTATTTTTGTTCATTTTTTTATAAATTTGATGCCTTTCTTTTGTATCCATGTTTCAGGTAAAAAATAGAGACAATAAAAAAACAACTCCTGACAACAGTGGTCACACTATAAGCCACCCCCCAAAAAACCCCACGTTTTGCTTGACCTCACCTGACTGGCTCTACAAAAAAATAGCCAAGGTGTCTGAACTTTTGTTCATTTTGGACTTAAAAATGCCCAACTCTTGCAAATTTGGTGCCTTTTGGGAAAATTGCATCCCCAAACCCCAAATTCTGATGTTTTAATGCTCAAAATGTCAAAAAATGTACAATTCCAAGTATTTTTTTAGCTTTTAAGGCCAAATCATTTTGTTTTGCCTGACCATGAAGTTACTCACAGAAAGTGAACAATTGTTACTGGATGATTCATAGCATTTTGAAGGCTGAATAAGGCCTCTGTGAATACCCATTTCATTGTGTGATAGGGATTACACTAACTTGGTTCCCTATCATCTCAAGGTGTAGTCAAAGATTTATGGAGAAATTTTAAAATGTTTTGGATTTAAGTATTAGTCGATAGGTCATTGAAAGTTTCATATGCTTAAAATATCTTTAACCTTGCAAAAGTGTATTATTTTGGCAAAACATGCCTCATAGTAAATGTGGTGTTGGACCCTGCTATACTACACTTTATAGAAGTCAAGTCGTAATGTTGGCAAGAAATGTCCTTTCATTTTAGTTAACTCCTTGAAGACTACCAGCTTTCTTACATTATCTTTAATTGGCCCATTACATAATCAAATATGACTATAACCTGTGAGTAACCAATCAAAATACAACTATAAATGTATGCACCTTAAAACTTTCTTTACCATATATCTGATTGGTTAATTACATCATTTAGCTTATTGGTCACCAGTGCTCGGGGGTTCAAGTTCATTCAATATGAAAATGACATCCCTTGATTTGTTTTTCATTTGAAAAAGATTGCCACACATGAATTCTGACTCCTACAAATTTCAAATTTGTGTGGATCACCGATTGTGCCTTAAGTTCAACCATGTCCTGTGAAGTGCACTCATACCCCATTGCAGTACCAACTGATTATGTTTTTTATTCATTTTATAAAAAGGAGGATTCTAATTGAGCTAATTAGTTAATCATTCCCGTACTGAAAGTAGCTTCAGTATTTAAGCCAAACAAGCACAAAGTTTCCCAACCTGGGGGTCATAACCCCTTTTGCCAGTTTTGGAGTCTTAAGCTCTTAAGAATGGGGTCACAAAGCTAACTTTTTCATTCAGCCGAGCAATCAGTCTTTTCTTCCAAAAAGGTAAAGATTATATACCTTAATTTACCAATTTCAATTAAACAACCCGGTTGGTCAGCACAGACATTCATCTGGACCCAATGAATCTTATCATTTAGAAATGGGGTCTTGGGAAACCCTGCATTCTACACACTGTCTTACTCAAGGCACCATTCCATTTAAAGTTTACTACTTCTCATATTTCGTGTTGCACTTTATAACTCAACACATATATTGCTGTGCCTTGAGTATATTGTCAGAGAAAAAGTGAAATATACAACAACAAAAAATATAGGTTGCAGCATTTTGTATTTCATTAGCTAAGGAACTGATCATATTTGCATGGGGAGGACTGAGGAAATTCAGTTATTTCTGCCAAAATTTTCACAATTTTGTTAAAAAATGTGTATTCCCAATTTCTAAAGTTTCTGTGTTCAAAATTGTATGTGTCCCTTTCTTCCTGAATTTGTTTTGCTATTCCTATTTCTAGAAATAAAATATATCCCTCTAAATTCCTCAATCCACCCCAGCATAAAATTGACCAATCATTAATTCAGCTAACATTCGTTTTTGATTTCACGTACACACTTTTTAACCAAATTAAAAGTAATGCTCAATATTTTTGAATCACAATATATGACAAATCATATACATATGTATTATAATTATTTAGAGGTGCCTACAGTGTTTTTTAACCAAAGAGACAAAACCAAAACTTGTAGAGTTACTACATTACTTCATCACCGGAACATAAGGCAAAAATATTTGTGTCTGGCCTTACCTGCCCTAACCATACATTAAATTGCTTGAACTCAACTCTTAAATTTGTCGCATTTTAGGTGTTTTAAATCAAATTTGGTGGGTGGGCACTTATTAGGAGAGGGAATCAGGCCAACAATTGCACTTCAAGAGACAAGTTGGTATGTTATTTGTCAGAAGTGAAAAAAAAGATCAGTCCAAACTGACTGTTCATCTTTTTTTTGTTGTAAGACAAACACAACAATTATTGAAGCCCAAAGATTTCACTTGAAAAGGCAGCTCTTGTCAATCATCCAAAAATGGATGAAAAGGGTAGATTTAAATATCTATCATCTATACGTATAATTACAATAATACTTTTTTTACATTGTTTGCGCTTAGTGCCTCAGGACCAGCCCATTGGTAACTTTACATTGAAGTAAGTCTTTGCAGGAAGGTCTTTATCCTGACGGGATGTATTTAAATATGCTGGTATTGCTTTTTGGATCACCCTGGTGTTTTGAGTTGGTTATTATTCAAGGTAAGACATGTTGTGACCAGTCAGTCATGTAGGGAATTCACAGTTAGGCCTTATGTGACTCTATGAATTCCTGATCACAATGAGTTAGTATCTCATTGGTCACACATTTATTCCTTGTGACTCATACAGATGATGCTTCAGGTTCTTCATCTAAGGAAAACATCTTATATCCTTTCAGTGCCATCTTAAACGTAGTGGTTCTAGAATTTTGGATGATTGCGACAATAACCTATAACGAGTTTTCTGCTTCTTTCTTTTGACTGTCGTTGAATTGTCTTGCCAAGGTAGAAACACGTTAAATAGGAAGACAAAACTTCGCAGCGAGGACAGCCAAAAGGACAATGTTTACCTAGAAAAAAAACACCACACAAAGAAATACAATAAATGAATAATAAACTAAATAAGATAATAAAAACAATACAAAATTTAATTTACATTTACCATCAATACCACAAAAATATGATGCACATCTTCACTTGAAATTGCCATATCAGTTATAAGCTCTCGTCACGAGCCTATCTCTGGGAGGAAGGGAAGTGGTAAGGATGGAAATCTAAAGGAGATTTCACATCATGGGCGGGAATCAAACCAGGTCCCATGACCAGTGGGGGGAAGCCAAGAGGGTGTGATGCTCAGCCAATGATTTTATTGCCCATATGGGTGTTCTTCAGTGGCATGGTCTATTGTGGTCTGAAGTATGGGTGTGTTAGGGTGATGGTTTGCGGAAAGATTTATGTTTTCTACCGTAAGTGTTTTAAAACATTGTGTTATTTAAATAAGAAGTTGAAAGACAATGAAGTAAGGAACGATCATGGGAAGGTCATGGTGAATGAAAGATGGACAAATAAAGTGTTGCCCTTGGAACTTTTTGGGGGGGGGGGGGACACTGTCCTTGTTAAGGAAAGTATCCACCAAAGGATCCACAGGAAGTTTGCCTGGTTGCACTGTCACAGGCTATCAACCTTACAATGGTCGTGATCCAATTAGCAACCATAGTAACCTAGCCCTATAAATAACCGGCAAATACCACCAATGTTCCAGGCAAAGTGTTGGATTTCGACCAGAACAATAGCCAAATATGGTTAATTTAATAGGTGTTTCCGCTATGTGCCATCCATGGCTGTTTTGTAGTAGGGTCAGGTAATGTTTAATGAGCACTTGAAGACAAGTCCCTGTCAAGATTTTTTTATCTGCCAAATATATTTGACTTGGTACTAGGACCATTACTCTGTCTATGGTTTATTATCTGGACCCCATCCATGGACACAGCAAACTAATCATTGGACCCCCCAGTTACAGTATATAAACTAAACCCCTAGTAGTACAAAACTATAATCAGATTTTCTGGAATTTTAGGGAATAGTAGTTTTAGAATTGTCAAAGTGAAAGTGCGGATAAAAGCCACATGGGTCTTTCCCATACTTAGATGTCCGATTTGATGTGTCCACATAAATGTATGGACTGGCGGTACTTTAGGATACAAAGATTTGGTATTATTGTATAAATTATGCTTGAAAGTCAAAAAGTCTGACTTTGTGAAGCCAAACATACAGACATTGAGGGAATTGTGTATGTCAGACAAAATGTGGAAACACCAAAATGTCACACTCTGGACCCCACATACCACTTGCAAATTCAATGGCTAAAATAGAATTCTGGCATAAATTGGTATTCTTTTACAAATTACCAATTAGAACAAACTTTGGTTTTACTGATATTTGCAATGCCCGATAGATATATCCCGGCGGGGGGGGGGGCCGGTTCACTCAACCCTTGTTTTCCACCCGGCTCAGGATATAGAAGCCCGAACTTCCGGGGGTGGGAACAGCTTGGAAACGACCCTCTGTTTTCTCAAAGTAAGCTTTAGGAACTGAAAATTTGATTAATTTGCAGCTGGAACTGAAATTTGGCTTAAATTAAGCTTCTGAGGCAAAATTACTCAAAAGGGACCTAAGAACGAATATCCACAACCGATTCTTTAATATTGCTGCAGAGGCGCGAAATGGGGGTATAAGGGCGCACATCTACCCGTACAAACCTTTTCTGATGTTCAGTGCCACACACTGTTTTGTTCTGCATTTACGTAATCTCAAAATAAATTAGCTGAAATAATGAATTGTTCGAAATACTTACCAACCAAGGATCTCTCCCTTTGTAAAAGTTGCAATTGCAATAAACAATTGGGTACTGTTAATAATGTTGAACCATGCAGAAATAAGGGATGAAGACACTATAGACTTCACTTGGTTTGCAGGACTACTGTAAGAAAAAAAAGCCCAACACAATAAGGTAAAAATCATGAGCCTTTGCCTTTCCTTAGATTTTAGTCAACATATATATACAATAGAAGTGCAAAGAAACGCTTTGTGAGTCTCTTCCACTTTGAACAAGGCGGATACTCGTATTTCCGCGCTGCGTAAAATATGTCTCCACCGAATGTCGCGATCACTAACATGCGATAAATGCCACTACAACACCCCACACACGCCCAAACACAGCAACACCCCATCTCATCCCCAAACCCCCCTGCCAAAAACCCCACCCCTCCCCAACAACCCCGCAAAACCACTCTAAAAACCCTGCAACACCCACCCCCCTACCAACACCCCCACAACTCCCAACACACCACACTCCCCAACACCCACCCCTCCCCAAACCCCTCTGCAACAACCCACCCTACCCCCCTCCCAAAACACCCCAGCGCCAATTTACCGATAACCCACCTCCCCATACCTAAACCCCCTCCACAATACCTAACCCCATACCTCCCAAATAACATAAACCCCTCCTTTCCCTCCCCACTACCCCACCCCCTCCCCAAACACCCACACCCTCCCCAAACACCCCACCCCTCCACTATGGCATAGTAGTCTCAGTGTAGCGAAGGAATTTTGCCTATCCGAATTTTTGTTTTACCGTTTAGAGAACGCAATTACGCATATTTTAATTGCCTAATTTGCATACTAAGCTCGCTGGCCGCATAAGCACATACTTTCAAATGCAATAAAGAGTGCCCATGATACGCTTTCACGCAGCGCAGGAATTGGTATTCCAATGTACGGCGTCAAAAATATAGCAATTACGAATGATTTGTGCATTTTAATTAGCTCATGACCATACTCAATTTGCCCGAAATATGCCACAACTGTAATCAGATCAAAAACTCGTCAGGCCACCGCTACTTCACCTAGTTACATCATTATATGCCTTATGGACTCCAGAAAGAAAACTTGTAAACAGGCCTTGGAGGAACATTTTCATAAATTAGTTAGAAAAACATTTATGTTTAATCAATCATTGATACACTGAGCCTGATTCTTCCATGTTGACTGAAAATATGCATTTCCCTTCTGGAGAAGTGGAATGCCCCAAATACCTATAAGCAACCCTCAAAGATAAACTGGTCTCGACCAGTGCCCAAGGTCACACCCTGTCGACCATTGATCTCCTTAATTCCGAATTTTGGCTACAAGCCCACACGGTACGCGCGTTCATATCATGATGTGGGGCGGGCCTGGAAGCGGGGAAGTTCAACATTAGGAAAGGAAATCAGGCCTCAGTTAAATGATTTATGAAACATAATGTGTTCTAACTAAATGCATTACATGAGCTGTCTTCCTACACCAATGTGACCTGAAATATATGCATTAACCCCCAGTTGAATGAATCAATAATTTCAATCAACACCAGACTAGCACACTCAGTCGGCACGGTGGACGACATGATATCTCAGACGAAGTCACCAGAGTCTAGGTGTTCAACTGGTCCTCCCAGCGGGGGAGAACGCCAGAGCGGCAGCGGCCTTGCCCTGTGGCAAATTGGCTGCCTGCAGGTCGAGATCTATGGTCGGAGTCCTCAGGAGAAGGAGTTGAAGTCCATTCGGTAGTTCTCAACAACTTGGCGAAAGTTTTCAACGGGTACGAAGAGAGCTTCTGAGTAGCCTCCCCGGAGCGATTCAGAAAAGGACAACGTAGGTGGAGAAGCAGCGTCAACGCCTGGACGCGTTCGGAGGGTAGGAGAGGGAAGCCCAGATTGAGATGTCCCTCCTCTCCCGCCGCCGCTCAGGTGCGAGAAAAGGGAAGGACGAGAATATAAGACCGAACTGTGCCCAGCACATGAGGGATGTGCGAAGAGGGAGAGAATCCAAGATCATCCATGCATACGAAGCTGCACGCGGACAGTCGACGGCTGCGAAGGAGGATCACCCAAGGGACTCTATCTAGCCCGAGTTCATCCCGCCAGCGCTGTCATCCGAAAATCGGAAAGTCTGCGCCGGTTAGGAGTGCTGAGAGGAGCAGTGCGACAGAATGAGCGGATGGAGGCGGAAAGCCAGGCGAAGGCCACCTGGGCAGCGACAGCAGGGCCTCCCGCAGGGATCAAGCCAACTGGCATAGGCTGGGCCGAAGGAGCCATGAGGTTCGATGCACCCAGCCCGACCCTGCGAGGGTACCGGCCGGAAGAAGGCGTGGGGACGCACCCCAAGTCTCAGGTACGCTAGCCGATGGGGAGTGGACGGGTACACCGCCATGCCCCGGTACCAGGTGTACCGTCGCAGCTTGAGTGGCTCCAGGAAAGGAGACAAACTGCTGCCGCAGCAGCGGCGCGACTGCCCCGCTCGAAGCGGGTCAGAAGCAGCCCCGAGAGCACCTGGTGCCGGGGATGGGGCGCCGACGGCGGAGGCGCGGGTGTGACTATAAGCATGGAGGGCTCCCAAAGAGGGAAAGGCCCGGGTCGAACGGACCAGTAACAGACTGTCCCGCCCCAAGCAGTCCCAGTCGGACATGGGGTGGGTAAGCCACGTACGGGGATGCACGCGTAACCTGGAAAGGTAGGCTGCGGCGCGTACTTGTCCCCGCAGGAGCCGGCCACGAAGGCACCCCGCAGGAGGAACGCCCGAGGGGGGGCACCCAACGGGTTACCCCACCATAGGGGACCGCCGCGGGGACCCGGTTGGCAGGAAAACAGCACTAGTTACGCAGCAGGAGTAGCGTAAGAGACGCCTGAGCCGACCTAGTCAGCTCGGGCATCTGCGGAGGCCAGCCCAGCGGAGAACCACTCGCTAAGCCCAGCCCCGAAGGGCCCGGAGCGGCGTTGCGGGGGCAAGATGAGGAGGCACTGCATGATAGCAAGGCTAGTACACGCGGGGTGCAGGGCAGTGAGCGCGTAGCCAACACCTGGGGCGTCCCGCCAAGGGATACCGAGCCAAGCCCCAGGGTTTGCCGAAACATACCCCCGAAGTAATGGCCACCGTGGTCGCGGTTAGAGTGCCCGAAGACACCGGGACCGTAACACGCTAGGTTTGGAACAAGCGGCGAGTGGATTAGCACGGGCGGACCCGGCATCACCATTCACCACTCACCAATACCGGAGCGCCCCGAGCCCCAAACCCCCAGGGGGATTGGCAGAGCCGACCGCGCCAGCCTGCACCCGAGAAGCCCGAGGTGTGACAGCGGACAGGCGAGACAAACGCGCCGGTGGCGCGTGAGGAGGTGGCCCAAAGCCACCCCATCAGCATGCCGCCCGAAGTGTAGCGAAGGCTACCCCACCTTGGGAGCACCAGAGCAGCAGCGGCCTATGCCTTGGATGAACCCCGGGACCGAGCACGAATACACACCCCCCCCTCCCGTGTACGCAACACGAGCGCATACCCATGTTCAATGGTCACCCATTGAACATCGGACAGTCCAATACAGAAAGAGGCCGACGGTCGTGAGGGAAAACATTGCCTGGATTGACACAAAGGAGGATGGGGATCCCACTCATGAATGGATGCGGGGCAGGTACGCAATTATGCGTCATAATCGGGCTGGAGCGGTGGAGTTGCTAATGGAATAGCGGCGCAATAAAACCGTACAGAAAAAATAACAAGAGTGCCGTGGAGGTCTCCGGTACGCAACGTGTCAGAACACAAAAACCAACTCGGGTAACTGAGTCACCAACGGTTTAAAGAAATTTTAAAAAACAGTTTTAACATATTTATTAAGTATACCACAAGCATTAATAAAAATAATACACACCACCCAGACCAGATTAATTGTTAGCAAGCATGCCCGCTAACAAATAAACATAAACAAATCACCACATAGTCTCAAAGGCATCAAAGCAGCAAAACGTGCGTCAATGGCTGCCTTGTTTAACCTTATTTTCCCGCTAACACAGATCACATGACCGATCGCGCAAAAAAGGATACATAATAAGAGCGCTCCGCGGTTTGTTTGTAAAAAGTCTCCGTTTATTCTGTCCGATTGAGCGACTATAAATCCAGTATATAAATCCAGTAATATATCAGAAGTTATGGTATTATAGTAGTAGGGTATTACGTAGAGACGACAAATAGTCACGTTCACAAAAATCTCAGTTAAGTTTGGTGCTAATAACAGAAACGCGGTAAAACGCGTCCGTTCTGACTGGTGGCCAAAACAGAATTGATGGAAGAGACAAGGTCGACAGGGTGTGACTGGGGTACTGGTCGAGACCATTTTTCTTTTTAGGGGTGCTAAAATAGGTATTTGGGGCATTCCACTTCTCAGAGGAAAGGAAATGCATATATTCAGTCAACATTGGCTTTTTTGTGGTGAAAGGAATCAGCTCAGTGTAATGTAATGATTATGCACATTAGATAATTAATTAGCATATTTCAGCCAAAATCTAATCAGGTAAAAAACTCACCCCCCGATTCTTTGCCACCCAAGTACTCATGTCACCCTTACGGAACCTCCAGATAAACGGTAGAACAACGGGGGTTAAACATTTTTATCACGGATGAACGGACGACAGACGAACGGAAGGACGATGGCCTCCTTATAGTCCACTTCCGAACTGTTCGGCGGGGACGGGGAGGGGGACAATTAAAAAAAGTTTGGCTTGAAAAGTGGTAATAATTAAAAAAAATTAATGATTATTGCTATGTAGATATCAAAGCACAACTCAAATTTACGTCTTCCAACCTAAAATTTACACTATCTTATAAGTACTGATAGTTCAATGTACTATTTGCTTCAGCAGAGTTGGAATTTTGTAACTGTTTACATAACTTGTTAAAGACACTTCGTAATTCACCCGAAAGTGTCAAAATAATTTGAAATTTGCAGGAACAGCTTAAAAGTGAAGATGATGCCAAAAAACAGAAATAGAATTCTTGTAAGTTTATTTTTCCCCACTACAAATTGGCTAGAAGGAGAAAACTAAATAATCAAAGAATTTAAACCGTCCATACAATTACGTGTTGTAAGTAAGGCTCCGTACGTACAGTCATGACTAAATATCCGATTTTGTTCCTATTAGGCTGCTTTTGGTCTTTATAACTTGTCCGTTTATTGTTGGATCCTACAATTATATATAAACATGTAAAACCGATTTTAGTGCGATTTTTTTTTTATTTTTCTAATTAACAATCACCGCTAGTGCCTTTAAATGACGGAGGAGATTTTGTTTAGATACGATTTGCCGTTCAATTCACCTGGATCGGTTTGTAGACCACCTCCCGAGAACGTTTCGAAGGTATTGGACAACAGGTGCAAAAGAAAACCGTAAACCTTGTTTTGAACTTGCCCTGCTTTCGTAATCGTTCCCCCTATAAAACCCATGCTTGACCTTCTGTCGGCACGACCGAAAGTACTAAATCATCATCTCATTACATAACGAAGGTGTATTCGGCTTATTCACTTCAGTGTGATCTAATATATTGGTAATCATTCCAAATATGTACAAAACCGGGGGTTCGAGAAAAATTGGGGCGCTTTTTCTTTCTGGAAATCGCCTCATGTCTCTTTAACTTGTGCCATATCCACTAATCGTGCAAAGGGACTTTTTGTTGTACTTACGTAATTGCATAAAGTCCACAACATCAGAAATGAAAACCACGAATAACTGTTGTGTAAACCAAACTATGCACTGAAAACCAAACCCACAAAATGTAACTTATGATTAGTTCAATCACATTACATGCAATGGTTAGTTTAAAATATCTCATCTTCTTAAACAACTAATTATAAGTACTATTTGTAACCCGTAACTTCTGCTTGCTTGGAGTATCAGTGGAAGAAGTCTTTGTTTAACTGGTGATGGTTATTGTAAGAGGGGGTTGGGGAAGGTAATTTACCATACCTGTTTAAATTTTGGAATAAGTTGCATACATCAAATAGCAGAGATAAGGTTATGGTATGAGGAATGAAGACGAAGCTAAACAGAAGCGTGTGCGTTTAGAAGTGATTCGAACTGGGAACCCTCATCAGGCACATGGGCCAGGGATGGCCGGAATCCGTGTGACACTCGCCTGGCCAACAATTCATGTACAACATGTGTTCATCTGATGGACTAATCCATCACACAGGGAATACGCATTCTGGCATCATTGTTATCGGGTTTGTAGGGCATGATAAGGGCGAATTACCTAAGTAAATCTACTCAAAGTGGTTTACAGAAAGTTATAACTTATTTCATAGCAGATTGGTTTTAATCTTGAACAGAAGAGCCGGGGGGGGGGGGGCGGGATTCCCCCCACACTGAGCTAAAGGCACCACTTGATTTGTATACATCGATGGGTGCCATTTTTGAATACTCAATGCAGCTCTTTTCTTATTATAGTTGTGCATGGACGATACCTTAGTTACTATGTAAAAACTTCTAAAAGCAAAATTTCAAAAGGAAATATTTATGCATTTCCTTTTTTTCATAAACTACGTCTGTGAGCGGTATTTCCAACAGAGTCACATTTTTGTAATCAAAGGCAAGTCATTTGTTTCGCACAGAAATCATCTTGCCATCCCACATAATGTGGTACAACAAGAAAATTCACACACACAAGTGTGAAGCGATGTCCTATGTGTTGTTATCTTTGAAGCAGGGTTGTCAATAGACTCACTTTAGTGTCCACTAAATTGTTTTTGTGGTTTTCCCTAAATAGGACTTTCTAGTCATTCCAGCTGGTATAAGTTTAAAACTTCTGTTTAGGTGGCACTCATTCCAAGAAAACCACAAGGAACATAACATCAAATTCTTACCTGTACAGGAAAAATTTTCAACTAGTACTGTAAATCCAAACACCATAAGTAATACACTGTGATTCCAAATGCCCAGCTGCATTGATCAGTTGTCTTATTTTCAAAGTTAAGGTGGCGTTCATATTCAAACTGCTATCAGAACTAGATCTTGATCTGAAGCTAATAAGACTGAATCGCCGATGGTTTTACACCAGTGCTAGCGTTCCTTGCACGCTCTACTCTTTCCCTCTCCTCTGTTTTCATTTAGGCAGTCAACTAAGGTGTCGGGTTTTTGAGGCACTCTGTTAATTCCTGCCGCTGGGGAGTCTTTAGCGGAGCTTTGATATTTCCAAGAATGAGATGTCTTGTTTTCGGCTGGGGCCAGTGTACATTCCAAACTACACATTCATCGCATACCCATTTGCCAAGTAGAAACCATGTTTCGTATGCTTCTGTGGCTAGCATCAGTCCGCATGCATCTCAACGACCGCACTCTGATTCCGTAGAAGGACGTTTGAGATGCATTCCTTGCAAGGGCGTTCTTGCGCTGAAGTTCTTTTTCTTTGCGGGCATTAGCAAGGGTTCTTTGATCTTTGCAGTCCATAACAGCACAATGAGAGGGGATGTTACAAGGCACATAAGATGCATGATACCAAAGAGGTACACATACTTGTCAACTGAAAATAAAAACCAACACCATTAGCCATTAGAAATGCATGCATATTGATTCCTTGATTCCTCTTCAGGTCCATTTCATCTTCCACTGCAATGCAGTGCAGTGATACTGTATTGCCGATATATCAATAACTTTCGGCTGGCAACTTGTGCAAACCCACTTGCAATGCAAGTTAAAACAAGTTTTAAACTTGTTGCCGTACAAAAGGCAGTCTCTTGGGCAGAGATGCATAGGAATGCAAATCACTGCCACTACAGCGCGATAGGTAGGGTGAAGGAACCTTTACAAATGGTTTTACAATGGCTAATTTGGAGAAATAGAAATATACTCAGAGTAGAGTTACGTAGCAGAAAAACAAGGAAATTACAAAAGGGTACACAATATTCCTATACTTGGATTACTCTTTAAATGTATTCCTCATCAGCATCCCTATTCTACATCTCAGGAATGCAGATTATAAAAGTACTTGTTTTGTTGTTGTTTACCAGGGACAATGCCTCATAACTCTGCAGCTATGTTGTAGATGGTTTCACCTTTACTTAACTAATTGGTATTTATTTGTTAATGTAGATGAAGGCCTGGGATAGAGGCTTGGTGTAGATAAGGTTCTCTTCTAGGTTCTCCTGCACAACAACGTCAGAAGTACCTAAATTATTCATACCAGAAAATACCCCATGGAGGTCACACAAACACACACGTAACCATTTTGGGTAACTCCTTAACAGGTGTAGCACAACACCCCCAAACAGCGATTTTATAGCACTTTCTAAGTCACTTAATTATATGGAGATTTGTTTTACCTATAAGGCAGTATGCTGCATTTCACTCACTAAATTTGAGTCATTTTAACATTCTTAGCAATTTTACAAGCACTGTCACTAAATGGGTAATATGTCTCATTTATCTATCTGTCAGTGTAGGTTTAACAAGCACCTTATTTGACATACACCAAGATTTAGGCTAAAGCATTTCAATCTATTAATCTTGTAGATTATTACAATGACTCACCGGTTTTTGTGTCGCCTCCAGTGAATGATACCGCCCAACATTTGACTCAGAGAACCAATGAAGAAAAGGAGTCGTAGCTGTACGACACACATGGTCACTAAACTCAGCATGTAGATGGGTGTAAAAATTGACTTAACCAGAGGCATTATAGCTTTCTTAACTGCTTGGAGTTTGCTTTTGGCGTTTGAGCGGGCTATGTTGGAAGCCTGCAAATAATATGAACGTGACATTTCTTGGTTAAAATAATCATATAAGACTCAATAAATTAAACTTAAGCATTGCAACATCCTACTCAATCTCGCATGAAAGACTCCACTCTAAAATTTGCATGTTTCAAACAAAACTTAATACTCAAAGGTGCATATTTTGTCTAGCAATCAGGTCATACCAAGTAGGGACATTAACTCCTTGCATGACCTATCTTGCACTTTGTTCAGGCAGACACGAATGAACCATTTTTATGTCCGAAACCTGTTAGGTCTAAATAAAATATCTGTAATCTCTTTCTATCCTTTTAACACCCTCCTAAAATCCCAGGCAAGCTATTCTCTGTCAAATTTATTGGTTATGGGGCTCTTTATCATCATAACCCAATTAGATGACCCATCTACATAGTCTAGTCATCTCTGTCAGACTGACTGTCTCCATTTTGTCTTGTTATGTAATCTTTTTACTTCATGAAAGTATTGTGGCCACTTTGTCACTTCCATATAGGCAAGAGACTTAACACTGTGAATTGATAGTGCATGTGGCAAATGACAAAAACAATTACTACAACAAGGACACAGGTGGTGTTAAAGTTGTGTGCAGTTATGGAGAGTGTATGCACATGTAAATGGAATTACTTCCACACATGGATAAAAACAGAAGACAAATATTTTTTGCTTATTAGGTGATGAACAAAGTATGAAAGTACATCCTTGTAATGTGTTACTGGGAAAATGCATGGAACAGGAATTAATTGCCAAGACCAGGAAATATTGACTCCAGATAATACCAAGCCCATCTGGACCATTAACTATCTGATAAAGGAAGGTCTAGACCGCTAAGGTCATTAGATGGCCAATTACAAAGAAAATGACCCTGATAGTGCAGCCCAATGTGCCAATATTTCAAGGTTAATTTAAAATCCTTGATTACTTAACTGAGCAATTGATAATTACTAACACAGAATTTGTATGGGTTGAAAACAAGTGCAATCAACTGCCTAAAAACTTACATTCTTGAGAGCTGAACATCTTGCTGTTTTTTCTGTTCATGTTCTGGTATGTTATAGGGAAGATATCTTCCTGTGTCTTTTCATTGTCAACACTAAGGCGACGACCCACGGTCTGTACCATGTTGTAGAATTTCTGCCCTGTGACTTTATGATGCATACCCAAGATGTTCCAGTGCATTCTGGAAAAAAAAAACAAATCCATTTTATTTTATTTTATTTTGCATAACCTTGCCAACTCAAGACCTTTGGGCTGTTCCCGGTAACTTATTTAGAATGTTTACGAACACGCTAATTTTCACCGATTACCAAACTTTGAGACCGTAAATTATTGATGGTACATTACTTACCCAAAGGTTGAGCCCTCAGGATCTGGGATGGGTTCAAAGGTACTATTATGAAACAATTTATGATGACACAGATACATGCAATAGCCACAGCTGTAAAAATCTGCTGTATGCTAGCCCCAATCAAAAAAGGCCTGAAATTGGAAAAATGACATAAAAAGGTGTGTTAAGTGAATTGAGCAACTTATATCTCATAACTACTAGCTTCTAAAATTCAGATGATTATGATGTGTGTTGTCATATATATCACCCTGCAGAAATGACCTAGAGTCCGGGGGGGGGGGGGGGGGCCACTAAACTTTTTTATAATGTAGGGATTACGGCCGATTTCGGAACTTGGGGGCTTGGGAACGGATTTTGTATCCGAAAGTAGTGGCTTGGGAACTGAAATTTTGAGACATTTGCAGGCTTGGGGCTGAAATTGGCTAAATAAATTCAGCTTCTGAGGCCAAAATTTTATGGAAAAGGGGAATTAAGAACTGACTTATGCTTCAAATGGGGGTCTGGGAAACTGCTGGAGAGATGCGAAAAGGGGGTCTTAAGGGGACGCACCATACCGCGTATATCTCTTTCCAATGTCAGTGCCACCCCCGGGCCTAAGTCTGAGTAAATAATTCTTGGCCATGACAAATGCATGCCTGTTGCATGAACGTGTCTGTGTAACCCCGGTGGTGCGCCATTTTGGCTATAATTCTAAGTCTTGTAGAGGATAAAATAAGCAGTGGCGGCGCCACAGGGCGGCCAAGGGGGGAATTTTCCCCCTAAATTTTTTCTTGCCCTCCCCCAGTTTGCCCCCCCCCCCCCGGACCAAAAGAAAAGAAAGGAGTGTTGGCAAAATTCGGCGCATTTGGGGCCAAAATTGGTTTACAATTTCCAAATTTTGCCCCCCCCCAGAATGTCACTTTTGCCCCCCACCCAAGTTTTACTTTTCCACGTTTGCCCCCCCCCCCCAAAAAAGAGGTCTGGGCCGCCATGAAACTAAGCAACTCCTTATGACATAGTTCAGATATGTTACAAAATTTGTTTAGTTGAAAGTTTTTTATCATAAAAGCACCCCATTAAGGTCACTGAGCTGCCAGTACCTATTGACTCAATGTGGCCATATTGTGATTCACTATGCCCATCTGTCTTGCTCAAGGAAATAGAAATGCAACAACTTCAATTGTAAGACTCATTTAGATTTTTTGACTAAAAAGTGACTAAAATTTGGAGCAAAGGTTTGTTTGCTCACCTTTATATTCAAAAGAGAATGGCAAGCGGAGGCATAGGAGGCCTAATGTTGAGGCTTATTATTGTTGCCGTTTGGTTTCCAAACAAGGTTGGCAATCTGTGAATGGTAAAACAGAACCTTATCATTATTAATCTAATGATGGTGTTTCTTGGTTGGACATTTTCCATACCTACCCAGGTGAGACAATTTGTCATGCGAGTGGCATGAAGTTGTAAAGTGCAATAGCTGCCATTTGACAGAAAACCCCACAAACATACTATTATGCCAATCTTTGGTGAGTGGCTCTGTAAATAGTCTCAGGGATAGTGGGCTTTTGAAATGGTTCATCAGATGACACAAACTCAAGGAAAGATAATTGAGAGTTATCCGAATACATGGCAACACACCAGATGTATTAACATGGCCAGCTATTGTGTTTATGATTTTCTTGCACTCAGGACACAAATTGTAAATGTCACTTTGATATTAAATCAAACTACCTTGGTTATCCAGCACAATAAAGGACACAGGCCAGTATTACTTTGGTATTACAGTAAAAAATAATTGGTAAGGACAGTAGCTTTTGGCAAAGATCAAGATGGGAAAATTAGTCAGCTGGCGCACTTTTTGATAATGGAGATATTGGACAATTTTTAATCTTCATGGGAGGAACAAGATAGACATCCAGACTTTTAAGTGGTAGCAATTTGGTTACAATTAATGTTCATTACCCTGGAATGGAAGTGACGGATGTATGATTCCACCACACCATTAATGACACTGCAGGAACGATTAGCCATGATGTGTCCACATTAGCCCGCCAAACAGAAGACAGGATGATATGAACATCATACTGAAAATAACAATTCCAATGACACAATAAGAACACTGAGAATGAGATTCAGTTAGAGAGGTTAATGTCGACACAATTAGTTTAATTTGAGCATTATAAGAAATAGGAAAGGCTTCATTTGAGTTTGTAATGTTGACGATGTGTGCATTGAATATTGTTGTAAAATTAAATTGACCTGTAAAATTAAATCAATCATGAAGATTAAGTTTCTTGTTGGTATATTACATAATGAGCAATGGGAAACATTTTTTATTTCAAATAACCAAACCAATATCTGAGTAACTATGTGAGTGAGTGAGTGAGTGAGTGAGTAAACAGTTAAACCCTTCCATGAACACACTGCATTCGGACAGCACTCTGAGAATTGAAATCAATTTCACAGCACTCTGAGAATTGAAATCAATTTCACAGCACTCTGAGAATTGAAATCAATTTCACAGCACTCTGACAATTGAAATCAATTTCACAGCACTCTGACAATTGAAATCAATTTCACAGCACTCTGACAATTGAAATCAATTTCACAGCACTCTGACAATTGAAATCAATTTCGCTGCACTCTGAGAATAGACCAGTTAACATCCTACGTCACTTCTTTTGTTGCCTGCGAATCCATTCCTGCGAATCGTTATGGCCCATAGTATTAAAACTCTAACAGATACAATTGCCCAGTTTTTTTTTTTTTTTTTTTTTTGCCCAGTGAGCTCCAGTGTGTAACAGTCAGGCCGACCTATTTCAAGATACCAGGCCCTAACATGTTTATAAACATTGCTATTAACTGGTCTATTGAAATCAATTTCACAGTACTCTGAGAATTGAAATCAATTTTACAGCACTCTGAGAATTGAAATCAATTTCACAGCACTCTGACAATTGAAATCAATTTCACCAGCACTCTGACAATTGAAATCAATTTCACAGCACTCTGACAATTGAAATCAATTTCACAGCACTCTTAGAATTTAAATCAATTTCACAGTACTCTGAGAATTGAACTCCATTTCACAGCACTCTGAGAATTGAAATATTTTCACAGCACTCTGAGAATTGAAATCATTTTCACAGCACTCTGAGAATTTAACTCAATTTCACTCACTCTACAATGGAAATCAATGTCCAGGACAAATCATTTAGGTTTTGTATTCACTCTTCTCTATTATGATACATGCAAGTTTTACGATACGGTGGTACAACATGTAAAATGGGTTGATCAGTCACATGCACTGGTTTTGATAATCACATCAATCATGGTAACTTTGTTTGACCATAAACGCCTTGACCAATAGCATTTTGTGATACTACCTATGTTTTACTTTTCTGTTTATGAGATTGTGCTTACATGATGCATACCATATTTTTAGCCTTAATTTATGACTATATGTGTGAAACATTTTTAGATTGGCGATGTCATCTTCATTCTACCTTTAGAGCACACGCAACAGTAAACTGATACCCAAAAAAATCTTGATAACCCTGCTTATTGTACTTTGTACTCATGGTTCCATGTATCAATATTTTATCATTAATTTTATCTCATAACAAATCCTACTAGGAATCAAACAGCTGATTCTTTCCCCATCATCATATTTTCCCATCACACCGCCCCCTGTCAAGGCTTTACATTTACAGCAACATTTGATAATCAAACTCATATTGATTTAATGAATGAATAGTAACACTTTTTAAATAAGCTGCGCAAGTAAAGACAACAATCATTTTTGTAAATTTTCCATTTTTTTTTTTTAAATATATTTGGATGTTTTTTTACCTTTGACCTCAAAAATGAACATTTTAAACATGGGAAAAAAGATGAATGTCTTTTCCATTTTTCAGCCTTGTTTATAAGGAAGTTTGCATTACAGTCTGGAAATTAACAGGAACGACAATTGTTACATAACAGATTTGACCTAAACTCCACCTTGAATGTCTGTCAAGGTGTGGTTTTTTGATGAGATTAGAAATGCACGCCCCTAGGGCATTAATTATACAGACAATACAGCATTTATTTTTTTCACCTGTATATAAGCTGGAATTCCCCCATCAATCAAAGTGTGTAGGACTGTTTGTTTTGAATGCTATTCTTATCTGACCCATTTTGATAACGATGATAAGATTGTTACTTGCCTATTATTATCATTTCAGATTATTGTCTGGGTGAAGTACATGTTTATTGCAACTTTGCCCTATGGCACGTAGTACCTACCTGTACGTGCTGCAAACTTTACACGGTTCAAAAATACTTACAATACAAAGCTCACAAATCGGTATGTGCTGTTACTTTTGTAAGGTTGTATAGCATCCAAGTCTACCCTAAACAGTTTTATAATTCACAGAGTGCCTTAACTTTGTTTATTTCATTTCAATTTCAACTGCCTTGTAATTTTTCTAGGCCTTTACTACACTCTCAGAAAAAATGTGACTTAGAACCTTTTTGTCCTCTATATGGATCCCTCAAGAATGGAACCCTAAAAATGGTTCTTAAAAATCTAGACCCAAACAAAGAGGTTCTAACAGAACCATAAACGGTGGCTTATGCAGTTAAAGAACTACTGTTTGTTGAAGAACCTTGCAGGGTTCCATATAGAGGACAAGTATAGAACTTCTTTTGCACCTTTTTTTCTTAGAGTGATATACCCCATCCCTAAATGTTTGTCAACTTCACGACATACCTTCCTATCATTCTGAGTATTCGACAACCAAACTTGTCCATGGCCATACCAATAGGGAATGTCAGCCCACTGAGAAGGAATGATCCCACTGTGAATGCCAGGTTCATGCTGGCATCTTGGGCAGCACATCGTGGGTATACGGGGCGGCCTAAGGGGGCCTCTTCTGTCGCTGTTGACATGGAGGCAGTAGAACTTTCATTGAAAGGTAGTGTCTGGTTGGCATCAGCAAATTTCTTTTCATCTACGGAATAAAAAGAAAAGAACATTAACATTAGTTTCTGGCATTTAAATAACTTGGAAATATTTGTTTCAAAATTTGCTAATTGAGCAGAGGCGTCACCAGGGTTGGCATTGGGGAACTGCCGGCCGCCCCCTGAGCTTTTCAAAATTTTCAACAGGGTTTTGCGCAACAGTAGGGTTTGTTTTAACCCAAAGAGTTCATTTGGTACTGTTCTCCCCCCTATGATGTTTCGCCCCTCGTATGATTTTACCCTGACGCCGCCCCTGATATTGAGTTGGAAATTAAGCATTGTCAATATTCAGCAACCTGTTTTAAGGAAGACCTGAATCTTCAAAACATCTTCAGTGAGTGAAAATGCCTGTTTGAGTTCTTATTGGTGGGAACATCATAAAGCATAGTATTAGCAGTCGTTAAGATATCATTGACCTGTGTCTTTACAGCAGGATAAAATTTGATTGGAATGTTTGTTTTATGCCCATTCATGAAGTCAGGAATTATATTTAATGGAGGGGTTAACTGTTAAAAATTCTGAAATCGCCTTATTTCCTGTCAAAATGTAATAAAAGCACATGAGGAGGACTTAGAGTGACAGTCACTCCCTTTCAACCAATTCTAGTGTAACAGATTTGACTGTCCCTGATGTAACTTTCCACATACAAAGCCTTTTCTTGTGTTTTACTTTGTCTATGTACCCTCATATTTATTATCTTGTAGCCATGGTAATGGCTTTGCAATAAGAACCAATTTTATTTTTTAGACAAGCTTTTTTTTTTTCAATCCCGCATTGAACATGCAGGATTTTCCAAAAACCACCCGACGAACGTTAGTAGTTTTGTTAGTTAAGCTAACTATTACTAGTCTTGACTTATGACATGTATGAGTTGTGACCATACCTAATAAATAACCTGTTACAAATGGCATTAAAAAGGTTTCTTGTGTGAAACAAATTGGGCTTGCCTTGCCTCAGTTTTATGAGGGAAATATTTTAAGAATACATAGTAAGTCTTAAGTTGCATCTATATATTTCTAGCTGTGAAAGATCAAATGGTAATTTCACATAATTTTTTGAACTGGTATAATTGATAAATTAAGCACATTGTCTTGCTAAGCTCTGCTCAAGATTTTGAAAGTCTGTGACTGTCTCTCTGCAGCCTACAGTTTTTTGCATTGGACCTTTAGAAAACATGACACAATAATTATCTCAGTTGAAATCACAAATGAATATTTTTATAAGAGTGGGTCAGGTCATCCCTTTTAAACTGTCATTGTCTGATGGGTCTCTTTTTTGTTTGAGGTTATTCCAGTATCAGGGGTCATTTTCATGGTGTCTGAGGTATATAATACATGAATAAATCTCAGTCATTTACAAACAGTTATATTTTTGTTGTATACCCGATTACAGACACGACTGTTTACTAAATGCTGTTTACCAAAGGGAATACGATCCACATTCTAGCTGTCCATTTATATAGATCTTTAAAACAACTGTGTACAGTTCTTTAAAAAAAATAAATAGAAATAGTTAAAACAGAGCACATTCTTTAAAACTTGCCCTGTAGTTTGGTGCATTGTTATATAAAATCTTTTTTTAGTTTAATTTTTCATTTTCTTTTATATTTTATTTTCAATTGCACTACACCACTCATTAAAGATTTTATAATGGTAATCGACAAGGTTATTTTTTTAACAAAAGAAAGGAAAATTAGAAAAATGTGATCGAATCAGATGTAATAGACCGAATCAAATAGCAAACAGAGCCTGAGAGAAATAGTGAAAGCACAATTTACAGGTCTGTCTTATTTGTGTAAAAGGTCCAGGTATAGAAACAATACAGGCAACTGACCGGAGGTTTCAGCAAAGCTACCATTATTAAAGCCACAATTGACATGGTAAAATAACTTCCTGGATTGGTCCATTTTGGGGGTGTGTTACTGGGCAGATAACAACACTGCATTCTGATTGGTCAATAGCTCTACAGTAATAGCGCACCATGAAGGCCACATGCTAACAACCATTGTGAACAGTGAGAAAGATGTTGGGAACCAACGAAATGGCCAGGCTGCAAACAAGCTGAAGCAGCTGAGGGATTGTGTATTAACTCTATCAGCTGATATCGCTGCTTTCTGAATGGCTGTGTGACAGCATAAAATTAATAAATTTACCTCTCCAGGGGTGATTTTGTTAACCCTGGAAACAAGAAATTAATGCCATGCGGCCATCTCTCACGCTGTTTGCCCATTTTGATTGCATCCATCTTGTAAATAACGACATGTCGGCCACCACACCAGAAATTACTTTTCTAATAATTCTCTTTTTACATTTCTTCTTAGTTTCTCTTTTTTTTTAATGAATTTTGTTTAGTCTTGCAACCCCAAAACAGCAATAAATGATCAACATTACCCTCCCTCCTGAATTTGTAAACAGATTCCAAGAAACGAAGCATATAGCTCATCATCCCATTGCCCAAGGGAAATTGACTTGGCAAGGATTCTACCCAGATATAAAGGCTATTGACCTTCTCCATTGACATACATCCAATGTTTACTACCACATTCTGGGTCCCTTCACAGATGTTGAATCCTGGATTCAATCACACCCCTGGTCCTGTATGTGAAGGTATTTACAATTTGTTCTTCTAGTTTATACTTCAGTGAGAAATGAAACATGTTGGAAATCTTATCATAAAATAAATAAAATTGTCATATAATGGCAGCTATGCATGACATTATAACCAGAGTACCGAACAGGAGTTAAAAATAAACATTTTGTCAAACCAAACCAAATACAAAACACTAACAATATAATTTGCATGTTAGTGGTGCAAGCGTGCACCCATGTGTAAACAATGCACCCCTACAGAAAGTGGTATGGTCTTTTGAGTGGTAGGATTGTATGCTAATGATATGTGATTGCTCCATGCATTCATAGTAAACAACAAGACCAGGGGTGTACAAGATGACACACTCTACCGATGATGATGGTGTCAGATATTGATTGTCAACAACAAAAAGAACTAACTGCCATCATGATACCAGATGGCAATTGAAGGCAAATTGTAAAGAAAGACATGTCACAAGATCATTACAAAGAGCAGAGGGTAAAAGAAAACAACAGCTTAAATTTTGTAATACATGAGTTTGAAACTTGCTTGTACCTGCCACATTGATTTGAATTTCAATAATCCATAAACTGAAAATAGACAACTACCACTAACCTTGATTGCATCTATAGGGCACAAGGTTACCCTCAACAAATTGAGAGTAAATCATGTTTATTTATAGTTGCGGTCATAGCTATTGGGAATCACACCATAAAACCACAATTGTTAAACTGGCAGACAAGATTGATCAAGATAAGGATTTCCTATAGGGTTTTTTTCACTGGTCATTTATACCATTCCATCTTCAACTATTACAATGGTTAATTTTTATGTGTCTTTTACTTTCTTTTCGAGGTCTATAACTGCGCAAAATAAACTTCAATACAAACAAAATGTCTTTGAAAAGAAACCATCTCTTAGCGAGGATGTTAGTACTTAATATGTTAGTGTAAATACTCAGAAATCATAGGCATTTAAACCCATGTATCTTAGAAAGATAATATAACCACAGTATATATGTCAGGCATCAACCATACTCATGCGTCAACCTTTAATTTTGAAATACCACTGGATTGAAAATGCCAGCCTTATACAGCCAATCCATTAATAGGTGAGTTGCCCACTGTTATCAAATAGATTCTAAATATTTTAACCACAGTCCATAGCACCGAGATTACAAATTACGTACAGGAACAACAAGTTTCAAAACAATGCTTGACACTATGAGGCAATGAAGTATCAACTCCTGGCACAGTTCAATAGCTTCCATTCACAAGTGTATTTAAGAAAACACCCTGAGTGTTGTGTATAATATATGATACTGAATACACAAGATCGGTTCCTGTCAATGCATGTACAAATACAACCCAATGAACTGTGCCCTTGGTTGATAGCATATTGTAACTCTTAGTGTGTGCTATCTGGGCATTGAACACATAATGGTACTCTCAAAAACCATGGATCATATCATCCATTACATGTCAATGAACTGAGAAGTTATCCACTGTGATGGGTGCGCTATCACCCAATCAAAAGTTTGTTTCTAGACTGCTTAGGAAATGTAAATGAAATTCCTAGTAGGCATATACCATGTCCTTAATTCTTAATATAATTGGAACCAGAGGACTTTGCATGCTACATGAGACAACACCCAACTCTGTGCATGACTGTGATATTCTGCCTTTCATTTGCTTGCTACACATATGCTGGGTAACTGCAATTTGTTGGCTTTTATCTATTCCGATTTATACCATCTTAGATGGAAAAATTCTCCGCCCCACTTAGAGAGTGGTTGGTTAATTAATGTTTCCATTTGAATAACCAGTACATCTCTTCGCTCTCTTTTCTTCAATGATTATCAATCCTCAAAAAGACACATGCAACTCACATTTCTTGCCAGAGGAATTTATAGCTGCGAATTGGAAAGAACATCTACTGAGTTAGAGTTCAGAATTTACGCTTTTTGTCCCTAAAAAAATTACAACAGGGCAATGGGGCACCAGTACACAAATTTGTTCATCAAAACATCAAAATCACTGTAATTTGGAAAGTAATTTTTTTTTACTCTTTCAAATTTTTAAAAAAGGATCTATCGACCTATAATATTTGCGTTTAACATACATGTGTGTTTGAGACACATAGGACAGTGCAGTGGATGGTTGCACTGTTTACAATCATGCTTTAGTTAGACTTTAGATTATCTTAGCCCATTGAAACTTGGTCAACCCATAGCATGTTATCATACACTGCAGGCCTTTTAAGTTTCAAAGTTCACAAAAAATCCATAACCACATGCATATGCGCATGCAAGCACGTTAGCATGCACACATACACACACGCACCAGGGCGGATCCAGGATTTGAAAAACATCAAAATTACCGGGGGGCTGAAAGGCTTAACTTGTCCAAAATAGGCTGATTTTGCAAGATTTCGCAAAATTTCCAGGAGGCGCATGCCCCTCCCTAGATCTGCGCCTGCGCACATCCATCCACCCACCCTACCTACCTACCTGAAGCTAAACACTAACAGATGTCTTTGGTGAAACAAATCTTGAAAGTGAACCCTTAACTGATTTATTAGTCTACCTGAGTGGGTCTATGTTAACATGTCATCAAGTGCACAATATCAGGAAACAAAATCGTAAATCTGACATGTTCTACCAAAGATGTCTTATTAGGTTTCAAAGCAATTGCACTTGTTGCTGATATTGGTGGTGTGGGATTATGTATTCCCATAGCAGTAATATAAACTTCTCATAGAGTATTCAAAATGTTCGTTTACTATCAAATTCTAATGGTATAAAAAAAACACATTAAAAAAATTTAGTGGCATCGGTAATCAAATCCATTTAGTCTGACACAGCCGAGATTTGCATTCATGTCGGGAGGCAATCAATAAGATTTCAGCATGTTCAGTGGGTCTGGGATAGTGTGTTTCATTTTCTGGGAGGGGGATGGAGGAATGTCAAGGAGATATGGGATGGTATTTATATTAAAATGATAGCTGGGTGTTTATTCTGTAATGAACCTAATGCTCCCCTCCTCGAAATGCTAATCCTTTTTTACTTGCATTTTTACTTGTTTTTCTTAAATTATGTCAATATTTGCTAGTGACATAATGACTATTTAATATTGATCTTTGCATAGTGCATGTATAAAGGGATGTGATACTGCCAAAATAGAACAGAAAATGTCTTGTTGCTATGCAACTGACTAATGCCAGTAACCTTTGGTTGAGAACCTTTGGACTGAACCCCCAAATCATAACCTGGATGCGTGCTAAGTATCCCTGCAATAAACAAACAATTCATAAACACATTTGATAAGTAAACAAAAGCATTCATCATGGCTATTGATCATGTGACTTAAAATTTACCTAATTAAGTATAAATGCAAGTTAAAACTTATGAGATCTTGCACATGGTCAAAGATAAGAGAAGATACCAGTAGCTTCCCACAATGCATTGCTCCCATTGGAAGTTTTTGTACAGGTTGCCATGTGGATCGTTAGAGATGAAACGCTCTTAAAATGCAAGTTTGTGATCAGTACTGTCAATTTAGCCATGTTTCATCACTAACGACCCACATCAGTACCTGTACAAAAACCTCCATTGGAAGCAATGCATTGTGGGAAGCTATTGAAATCTTCTCTTGTCAAAGATAATCAGGGATAAAATACCTGCTAAATCCCTACTTTTATCTAAATTAACAAACTAAGAAAAGGCATTTGCTGGAAAATTTGCCTTTTCTTAGCTATAATTAATGCAAAAAGTGAAATCATGAATAGCTTTATAAACAGCATGGTTTATCAAGTACAACAATAAGATAACCTTCCTAAAAACAGTGCTCCAAGTACCATAATTTTTTTATGCTACTCATTAAAGGTGCATTTCGTGATTCCAGCACCTTCTGTTTTATTCATTGTTCATTAGATATCCTTGAGAAAAGCTTATTCTCAAAATTTGAGCCGATCCCGATCTTGCGGTTTTGTGTTATGAGCAGTTGCTCGTTTCCCACAGTCCCATAGGCTACTGTGCTGTAATTTCTGTCCGTTTACGGACAGAAAATACAAAATTGCGAATTTCTATAGATGCGACCGAATTTGCACGTAAGATTGGGCACACGGGATTACTAATTCTAACGGTTCAGATGATATAAAAATCTCAACATTTTTTAGGTAAGTCGGGGGGGGGGGGGGGGGGGGGCGAGGCTGTGGATCACAAAATGCCCCTTTAATATACAAATTAGAGACTACCAGTGTTTAAAGGGCCATGGTCCGATTGCTTGGTGTCTGAAGAAAGCAAAGTTTACTCTTTTTTCCTTATTTACTCTCTGATATCTTAGGGCTAAAAGGCATTTGATTTGGATGTTATGAGCAAACAGTCTGCTGAATCACATTTTGTTCTCCCCTTCCTTTGGGTCAAAAATGATCATTACCAACCTTAAATGCCAATGACCTTTTTTGTCAAATCATATGAGAAAAGGCCCACTCTCTGCACTGTATCAACTGGCCCACTGAACTGGTAATAAATTTTCAAAACCAGATGTGGAAAATGCATCGTGTAAACTGGGCTTAAAAGGCATTTGAGCATGCTATACTTTAAAATTTTACCACCTGTGAAAGAAACAGGGTTTGTTCAAAAGTTATGAGGGATCCTCAGCCTCAATCCAGAGGCCTCGACCCCACCACTGACCCCATCTGAGATTTTGTTATCAATGGAAACCATGCAATTTTCTCATCTACAAAATATATTTGCTAACTTCTTTTCCATTATGATGGTTCAAGCTAAAATATGTGTTGTTTACAGTTATTGGAAATAACATGTTCAGTAATCTATGGTGCTATGGTACATGCAATTTCTTTTCTGGAAACAGGACATCATATGGGGGGGATACAACAACTTTTGCCAGATAGAAGCCCTTCGGTCACCCCATAGCAAAACTGCAGGATGCAAACATTAGCAACGACATTCAGCTAAAAAGTTCTCAAAAGCTTGCAAGTTTCAAATCCATTGCATGATACACTGAGCTGAGGGGGTATTGAAAAAGTGAACAAATTTGGTAGGCCTAATTGTTTTCCTATAGGCAGGGTCAAAACCCTTAAGAGCAGGAAGTGACACACAGCTCATCCTTCCTTTCAAGCTCTCTTAAGTTTCTGCAGATGGTTTGAGCAAAAAATATTTAACATATCCACATGTACCACTTGAGAATGTGAGGATGACAGAATGCCCCCCAATCCAATCACAATTTGACCCAATCTGTGTACACCTCATGTGCCTTGGGTCAGTGCTTATACTGACCCAAGTTTGGTGATTGTAGTATTCAAACCTTGGTTCTTCTGACCAAGTTTGACTGCAATTGGCCCAAGCGTTTTCGCAGGACATAACAAAGGACAAAACTTTAAAGATGCAATGAGAGCTTTCAAGGCATCCATATTATTTCACATAAACATTCAATAGATTTCCTACTTTGTATTTGGATACAGAAATGTCTTTAAAGTGAAAGCAAAGGTGATTTTTATCACAGGCTGAATTTCCTATTTGCTCCAATATAAAATTAGAAATTTCATGATTGGGGTATTTTTTATAGGAAGCTTTATATCAGTGCAAAAATCAGGATTTTCACATTTTTTGGGGACACCTGTTATGTGAAATCTTTTGTTGCACATGTAACCATATCCCCGCACACATACATGTACACATACAGAAACTGTGATTTCTCAAGTCTTGCTCTGAGCAAGCACAAGACAAAAAGGAAATCTTTAGTTTGGTTAACAGGTTATCATGTTCTTACCATCATCACAGACATTGCTGAAGAAACCTTCCTCTAATAATACAGGCAATAATGAACTCCATCCTAGCAGAACTGCTGAGAAGAATAAGTTTTCTATGATCATAGTGAACACCAGCCAGTAACGCCGGTTACGTGCCCGCTCCATTGTGGGGTTACCACACGCCATGGTGCCTGATAACAGAATGGAAAGCGAGAAAGTCATATCAATTAAAAAAATAGAGCATTCACAGAACGCATTCGCTCTTTGCACGGCTTCGCCGTTTGCGGGGAGAGCCTCGAACTGGTAGCAATAAGAATGGGAGCATTTACATAACAGTTCGATACGGTTCGATTCCCTCTATTAACAAAACCACTGACCATACAAGAGGTGATTGCATTGTTATGTAACATTGTCATTTATTCCAATGCCAGTTAGAGGCTCTACCTGCAAATGGCAAGCCATACAAAGGGTGAATACACCTCTTTTGCTGTTGTATTTTGTGAATGGGAAAGGTATGAAACATTTGACCTCCAGCTGGATGACATCTGACCCTTGATGACGATGACTTCATTTGACTTTTTATCCGAAGAGCTGGACTGATTTAACTCAAATTTGTAATCAGATGTTTTTGGTGATATGCTTCCATGTGAAGGAGAAAGCATCAAATGAAAAAAATGGATTGTGATTGGATCACTCGTTCCCCCTCGACTTGACCTTAAAAGATTATTTCTATATCATCTGAACCATTGGCCTAAAGTGTAATATGTGTGCCTCATCTTACGTGCAAATTCAATCTACTATAGTCTTGAAGAAATTTGTATATTCATATCATCTGAACCATAGGCCTAAAGTGTAGTATGTGTGCCTCATCTTACGTGCAAATTCAATCTACTATAGTCTTGAAGAAATTTGTATTTTCCATTTTACAAATGGACAGAAATTACAACATAGCAGCTTTGGAGTACAGTGATACAAATATTTGGTCATCAAAATGCAACGTCAGAATTTCAGAAAAAAAACTTCTCTGTGATATCCAGTCAACCAAAGACAAAATAGGAGACGCAAGGATCACAAAATGCACCTTTAAAGTGGGGCTTCAAATTTTGAATGGCACCACTTTTTTGTTCCTTCTTACTTATTTCACATCATGATAAAATCAAGTACTTTCTTTATTTTCAAACCAATCCTAATTAAATATTTCACAATTTTTAGAGGATTTCTGATGGTTATCCTTCATTTTCAAACCACTCTTAATGAAATACATTCATAATTTTTTAGATGAATTCTGAGAGTGCCTATAATTTTAAGCCTTTTATATTAAATCTTAAGGTTTGATCAGAGATTTTTGATGTAGATTTGCAATATCAACATATAGTCGTGTTTTCACACAAAAATGTACTGCTTATTACACAAAACCTCAATTCATAAGCTGTAAATTTTTCAATGGATACTTTGTTCTTGAACTCTGCTATTTAGTATTTAAATCAACTGGGAACAGCATGACATCCACATATGATGCAATGCTAGTTTTCACCATTTGCAACAACAAGTTGATTGGCGGCTGGCTCGTTTTGCTATTGTGCGGCGTTTGCCACAGATGGTTCGAGGCTTGCTCATGAATAGAATAGAGGTTTCTTTTTACTCAGAAGCAACAGAGCGTGCGATCAGCTGAGGAGAAAGGCTTCACAAACACATTGCGAAATCACAAGAACTCGTGACTAAGCCATGCTGGTCGGCACACAAAGTGAATGGGGCATGGAGCTGAGATGAATAAGTCCATGTATTGATGGATGAATGGAAATCAAATTGCCGGTCAGGGCTTGGCATGCTGGAGTATGTGCCAGGTGAATTTTAAACAAATGCAGCAAAGCACGATTTCTTTCTTTCAGATTTTCACTAAGTGTTAAAAATTATTTCGATATGAATTCAAAGATCATAACACGGAGAAGGTGCAGCTTAGAATTCGATTGGCTGGCCCAAGGGACAAAGATTGTCGACAAGGCGACAACTCGACTATCATTTTCGGATGTTCAGTTGGGCCTTCCGTTCCAATGTCCACTTTGAATTGTAAATTAAGTGAATTGTAAACAGGTCAACAATTATTTATGCTAGCCTTTGGCTATCTTTAACGTCTACTCAATGCAAGTGCACGTCATTTTGTGTGAAGCTTTTGAAACAATAATATAGATCTACAAAATAATTCGTACGTACGTACGGCGCCAGAGAGTCCCTAACGAACTTAATTGATACCATCGGGTCTTGGGTGAACTTAATTACCACAAATACAATTTTCTCAAGCTTGCAAGTCCTAATTTTTCTTTTCTTTCAGATCACATATTTATGTTTGTGACTTAAAATTGAAAGGCGACATTTCGGTACAAAACTCAATCCAGCTCCAGCTCCCACTGGCGCCCGCGGTGGGTGCAGATCATAGGTGGTGTCACATAGCAACGCATGCTAGAAACGAAGATCCCATGGTATCATGTATGATCCGCGATCACCAGTTTTGCAACAATGAACAATGTAAATGTAATTTTCTGCTTTTCATATTAATATTACTGTTAAGTTTGCTAAGTTAAAATCCAAAATATATTCTAACAAGTACAAGATGTAGCTCCAGAAAGAACGAAGGTTGACGAAAAAATGCTTAACCCAGTGTCAGAGTGTGAAAATTTTATGATTAAAAAAATAATAAAAATCGCTAAAAATACCTTACCTGCAGCAGCTAGATCTCTTGCAAAGCTGGAAATATTTCCCTGATGTATGCTCAAAGAGAGCGGCAAGGCTCTTTTTAGGTAGGACCGCCAGCAATCCGTTCGTTGTCAAGTAAATCCGTTAGAGGAACAGGTCGTGACTTGACAGCTCTGTTTGTTTTTATTCCGTGTACGGCTAGCAGTCGACACAACCTTGCAATCAGCTGTTTACCCATTGTTCCCTTTGATAGCAATCAGCTGAGATGTTGGGTCCGACCATTTGTCAATACAGGGAGGTGTTTGCAACCCGTGCTCAAATTTACATAAATCTATTTATCTATTGGCGCTACCAGAGACGAATATCCTTTCCAATACCGTTAAATATTATTTAAATACAATATTTTTGTTTTTCAGAAGATGATAATCTGTTTACTAAAATACTTTTCTGAGAAGAAATATGAGATTAAAAATCTTATTTTTGAGCGCAGGAACGACCTTCCCCAGCGAGGTAGAATGCCCTTAGTGCTCTTGCTTTCACTTCTGCAATTGCATCATTGCGAAATCGACGTAAAAACGAAATCGCTGTACAAATTGGTAATAGAAATTGACGATTAATGCTTTAAAAAAAAGAGTAAAAACATATGGCGTTTTTTAAGTCATTGTCAGAAAATTTAAAAGCAATTAAACCCTGGATATCTTATTCATAATTCAGGAGGACATGATTATAGTAAAATCTGCCTGGTGATTAATTTTTTTCAGGTCAATAACTCTGGTTATTATCATACTTGGCACCGCCCATGCATGCCATCAGGATTGAGCAAGAACTGGCGGTCACAAACTACGGCGGTGCGGAAAGTGTGTAGTCTATGTCACAGAATCCGAAAAATACTATCTAAATTAGTACTGCGCGAGAGATTAACGTTATCAGTCCGTCATAGCGAATGCATGCAAATTAAACTAAATCTCAAATATCTCCGGAAACGAAGAGGTTCTATGGAGATTTTTTTTTGCATCAGAGGGTCCGTTAGTATGTTTTTTTTTAAATACGTACCGTAATTGGGTCTGAACCTATAGAACCTAACGAGAAAATTGAACGTTTTTGTCGGGTACTTCGGTGCTCGCAAACACGGAAAAGTGAATACCCAATCGCTACTGGCCGCATCCCTTTTCCCACAATGCATTTCGGTATTATTCCAGTCTTGAGAATTTTAAAACGCTGATTTCAATTTACGTTTTCAATTTTAGAAACAGGCTATAGGTACTTACCGTACCGCCGCAGTCACAAACAACATCGATTGTTGTTAGCAATGGCTGATGTACCATCAGAAAAAAATATTTGAATTCATCAATTAAAAATGATTAGAATGATTTTATTTTTGCCACCTGATCAGTATAATTACTTGGTTAAAGTCTGACTTAGAGATTTCGAAATATCATTTTTTTGTGTAATAATGAAAAATAGTCAACTAGAAATAAAGATAGTAACCTAAAATGCACAATTCCGAAATTTGAGATGAATCGGATTTTTCGTTTTGATGCAGTAAACATTTATGTGTAGTACTACGTCCCATAGGATACTGTGTATAACAAAAATTCCGGTTTTTTTTTTTTTTTTTTTTTACTGGCCGCATCCCTTTTCCCACAATGCATTTCGGTATTATTCCAGTCTTGAGAATTTTAAAACGCTGATTTCAATTTACGTTTTCAATTTTAGAAACAGGCTATAGGTACTTACCGTACCGCCGCAGTCACAAACAACATCGATTGTTGTTAGCAATGGCTGATGTACCATCAGAAAAAAATATTTGAATTCATCAATTAAAAATGATTAGAATGATTTTATTTTTGCCACCTGATCAGTATAATTACTTGGTTAAAGGCTGACTCAGATTTCCCGAGGAGGGTGCCCTCAATTTTTAAACATGTTTTATACATAATGCTTGTGCATATATACTAATCACTGTGAAATAGCTATTCACTGAAACAATTTGTCACGAAAAGGGTCTTATTTGACTTAATTTTTTGATCATTCAAGAAAATAAAACTAAAAATGTTTTCATGTTTAATTAAAGGTGCACTTCATGATCCTAGCACCTTCACTTTTGTTTATGGTTCACTAGATATTCTCAAGAAAAGGTTATTTCCAAATTTCAGTTGATTCTGACGGTGTGTTTTGATGTTATGAGCAAATGTTTGTATCACATTGCCCCATAGGCCACTGTGTTGTAATTTCTGTCCATTTACGGACAGAAAATACAAAGTTACGAATTTCTTCCAGAGTAGACCAAATTTGCACGTAAGATTAGGCACACATACTATACTCGGGTCGCCAGTTCAGATGATATAAAAATCTCAGCTTTTTTGAGGCAAGTCGGGGGGGACGAGGCTGTGGATCACGAAATGCCCCTTTAACAATTTATAAGCTTTTCAAATTAATTTTTATCATCACAGATATTTTCATGACTTAAAAAAATTCACTTTTTAAAAATGAGTACATCCTTTCGCCCTAAGGTTTCACAGGGTAAATGAGAATAGTAAGTAGCTTTCTTTAGATACAAAATGTTTAAGTTTTTAACACTTCCGGTGAAATCTGGTGTTCTGGGGACAAGGCTATTAGCGATTGGACCATGGCCCTTTTAAAGACATGAGGACATTTCCAGAAAAGTGCACCCTCAATTTTTTTCGAAACCATTTTTTTTGCCTATTTTGAATGCTTATCACACCCCATGTGAATAGGATGAAAAAGTTGTCTATGTAATACCACAGAGATGCCAGTAAGGTTGTAAGAAAAAATCTGCAAAGGATTGTGCAGGGCCGTATGCAGGATTTATTTTGGGGAGGTGCGGGACCTTGAAAAAGTGAACTTTTTTTTTTACCTAACCCCCCTAAAAGTCCTTTTTTGGACTTTTTGAACATTTCATCATCAAAACGTGGACTTTCTGGTCAAAATTTCTCTAAATGTTGGACCTTTTTATCAAAAAATTCAGCAAAAAGTGGACCTTTGCCCCCTTTTGTGGAATTTAGGAGGGTGCGACCGCACCCCCGCTGCGTATGGGCCTGGGATCGTGACATTAGAGTGAAGCATCTTAACGGGTGGGGTCCAGGGCCAGGGCCTGCCTTGGGGCCCCTGGTGGGGGACAGGGGCAACGCCCCATTGGGGGTCCAGTGGGCAACTCCCCGGAAGCTCCTGGGTTTTAGGCATATTGAAAGCCTTCCAGAGGCCAATTCGGGCACAATTTTTTAATGGGGCATTTTCGAGATCCACAGCCTCGTCCCCCCCTCCCCCGACATGCCTCAAAAATGTTGAGATTTTTATATCATCTGATCATCTCAATCTTACGTGCAAATTCGGTCGCATCTGTAAGAAATTCCCAATTTTGTATTTTCTGTCCGTAAACGGACAGAAATTACAGCACAGTAGCCTATGGAACTGTGGGAAATGAGCAATTGCTCATAATACAAAACCGCAAGATCGGGATCAGCTCAAAATTTGAGAATAAGCTTTTCTCAAGGATATCTTGTGATAATGAATAAAACAGGGGGTGTTGAAATCACGAAATGCCCCTTTAACAATTCAAATTAACATTTAGTATTGATTCAACCTTGTGACCTTTAACCCTCAGAACTTTTTTTCGGAATATTCACAACAATTACAACTTTGTTACAATACACAGAATTGTATGGCACGGTTATACTGTGTATAAATGTTAACTGCATGGCATGGAAATCTGATTCATTTCTAATTTTGGAATTAAGCATTTTAGGTGATTATCTTTAGTTTTAGATGACTACTTTTCAATTACTACACACACACAAAATACATATTTTGAAATCTCTGAATCAGCCTTTAATTTGTCAGCTTTCTGCTCAGTTTGTTCATTCAGTTTTCTTCCAATTCATATTATTTAGGTTTGATTTTTGTTGGTGAAAACAAAAATTGTGAGTGAGCTGGCAGTGTGAAATATCTGTATAGCAACTAGCATTAGTACGCTTTACTATTATTTGATGCCACCAAAGTCCAAGGCAAGACCAAAACAAGGCCACAGTCCAAGTGTATGTCCCCAGGCAAGGGTCACATTCACTGCTTGGATACTCTTAATAAGGGTCACTGATTGGTCAATTGTGTCCGTGGTAACTTAAGCCCAGTCTTGACCAATCACAACCAAATGATTTCTATACCAGAAATTTCGCAACTGGAATGTTATCGAAAGGCTTTGTTGATTGCAAAATCTGGTTGGGTCGGTAGAGAATAGCATTACAGAAACAGTCTTGGGAAGTTGGGCCTGAGTTGAAGGGACAAGATCTTGCATTGTGCAATTTGAGTTACAAAATAAATAAAGTATTGGTCAAAATTTGCTCGCCTCTGCCAGCTATCTTATTTATCTGCCAATTGTGGCATAGCTAGGATTTTGTCAGGGATGAGGGATACCGGATTATGAGGTAGCCCAACAACACAAATTTCCTGAAAGCAGATTGTTTTTCTGGCTCTACCTCCCAAATATCTAGTGGAGTAACTAGAAGGGGGAATAGGGGACCCCTCCATGGAATTAGTGCTTCTCTGCACAAGCATCAATATAACAGTGAAAGCAACATTGGCCCAATAATTTTAAAGGGATAAGCAGCGATTTGCTGATCTGAAACATTGAAAAATAAAATCAAAATTCGTATATTTTGATATTTTTGTTACTGGCATGGATGTGCAAACATAACCTGCAAGTGGTTGGCTTGAAATCAGTGTATTAAAGACAAGGCAGTACTTTTTATCGGATTCTATAATTTCTATACGTGCGGATCAAAATTCTGACCTGATATAAAAAAAAGCTTTTCCCAGATTTTTAAGCATAATATTGCGCTCCTCAAACACTAACATTATTGATCTTTGCTTATTCTGTCCTGGTGTAAACCACAATCAGTTGTTTGGTGTAGATTTTGAGAGGCCATTGCTCTTTGTCTATTTGCGTGAGATGGGAATGACAAATTCCCTAAAATACATAATTTTTTCACTATTTGGTGTTTAGTAGTTATGTGGAATTGTACATGCATGATTCTCACACATTATTGCTGCTTATCCCTTTAACATGTTCCCCCCATGCCTCCCCCTGCTCAGAAAAAGCTGGTTATGCCACTGCAAATATCCCATTGACCAGCGAGCGCATTCTCACAGCTCAGTTGACATTATCCATATAAGGGAGCTCTAATTTTAAAGGCTAAGGCTCACTTTGCTTACCAGTCTTGTAGTGCCAAATTTTTCTAACATTTCAAAAATCTGAAGGGAAGGGAGAAGGGACAAGTGTGCCAGTTACATTACATCACATACATAACATATTCAAAAGTGCACTCTACCTTCCTCTGGGGAGGGACAAGAGCTCCATGGACTCCCCCCCCTTCCCCCGGGGATTGCCTTGGCTTCACATGGGCATATCAAGCCATCAATTTGTTGTGCATACCATGTATGCGTGTTTGTCTGCATGCACATGCATGTGTGTTCGTATGGACCTTGACCCGAGCATACCTAACTGCTAATACACAAACACTTTGGATATCTTCACTTACAGGCCGGATGGAAGCAATCATAAATTGGATAAACGCTTGGTCCTCAGTTGGTGTAAGTGGGTCATGTATTGATGGTAAAACTTCAGGGAGGGGTTTCCTTGAGATACCAACATCTTCAGTTAATTTGTATGTGTTTACTTTGTGCATCACATTTAAACAAATACCGTAGTTTTGTCCATCTTCAAAGAGGGGAGAACAAACTGCATCAGTAAAAGGGAGCTTTTAGTCATGCAACTGCCATTTTCTTCCACGTAACTGTGATAAAGCAGATTGCAGATAATGCGGGTTGGTGTAGTGGCTCATTCACTTGCCTTTCACCAATGCGGCTGGGGTTCGATTCCTTGCGGAGCCAGTGTCATGCATGAATTTGGTTGCCTATCCATACCCGTCCTCGCAAGTTTTCTCTGAGAACTTTGGTTTCTTCCTGCATCTAAAATCAAGACTTCTTTTCGTAAAGCCTCCTTGTCGTTCTGGATTGACTCGTTGTGTTGTAGCAGCCTAAGGCGCTCCATAGCGGCGCCCTGAGCACTTCAGTGGATTTGTTGCGTGTTATATGAATTAAATATTATTATTTATTATTATAAAACTGCAGTCAAACCATTTTGGCACTATCAGTGATCTACCCGAAAGTGTAAATGTATTTGAAATTTGCAGGAGTAGCCCAAAAGTGAAGGATAAGTCTGTCCAATTCATATTATTTAGGTTTGATTTTTGTTGGTGAAAACAAAAATTGTGAGTGAGCTGGCAGTGTGAAATATCTGTATAGCAACTAGCATTAGTACGCTTTACTATTATTTGATGCCACCAAAGTCCAAGGCAAGACCAAAACAAGGCCACAGTCCAAGTGTATGTCCCCAGGCAAGGGTCACATTCACTGCTTGGATACTCTTAATAAGGGTCACTGATTGGTCAATTGTGTCCGTGGTAACTTAAGCCCAGTCTTGACCAATCACAACCAAATGATTTCTATACCAGAAATTTCGCAACTGGAATGTTATCGAAAGGCTTTGTTGATTGCAAAATCTGGGGGTGTTTGGGTCGGTAGAAGAAATAGCGAGTACAGAAAAGTCTTGGAAGTTGGCGCCTGTGTGAGGACAAGATCTTGCCAAAAATTGTGCATTTGAGGTTATCAAATAATAAAGTAATTGTCCAAATTTGCTCGCCTCTGCCAGCTTATCCCTTATTTATCTGCAATTTGTGGCATAGCTAGGATTTTGTCCAGGGTGCGGGATACCGGATATGAGGTAGCCCAACCACACAAATTCCTGAAAGCAGATTGTTTTTCTTGTGCTTCTACTCCCCCAAAATATCTAGTGATACAGAAGGGGGAATAGGGGACCCCTCCATTAATTAGTGCTCCTGCCCTCAAGCATCAATATAACAGTGAAGCAACATTGGGCCCCAATAATTTAAGGGATAAGGCAGCGTTGCTGATCTGAAACATTGAAAAATAAAATCAAAATTCGTAGATTTTGATAATTTTTGTTACGGCATGGATGTGCAAACAGTAACCTGAGTGGGGAGGTGAAAGTAAAAAGATGTAATTGTAAAGGGATTTGGTTGAAATCGGTAGTAAAGGCCGACTCAGGAAGATTTTCCAAGGATGCTGCCCTCAATTTCCAAAAAAATCGTGTTTTTTTTGCACTTACATAATGCTTTTCCATATACTAATCACTGTGTGAAATTGCTAAGCTTAAATCGAATTCCTTCATATCGAAAATCACAACTTTGTTATAAAATATTGTTTTTAGTTTTTGAATTTTTGTTATACAGTATCCTATGGACTAGTGTACACATAAATTTACATGCATCAAAACGAAAAAAATAAAAAACTTAAAAAAAGCAAAAAATATGCATTTTTTAGTTTAATTCTTTAGTTTCTAGTTGACTATTTCTCATTATTACACAAAATATATTTTGAAATCTCTGAGTCCCCTTTAGTAATACAGGCATACTTTTTTATCGATTCGATAATTTCTATACGTTCGTATCAAAATTCTGACCTTATAAAAAAAAGCTTTTCCCAGATTTTTAAGCATAATATTGCGCTCCTCAAACACTAACATTATTGATCTTTGCTTATTCTGTCCTGGTGTAAACCACAATCAGTTGTTTGGTGTAGATTTTGAGAGGCCATTGCTCTTTGTCTATTTGCGTGAGATGGGAATGACAAATTCCCTAAAATACATAATTTTTCACTATTTGGTGTTTAGTAGTTATGTGGAATTGTACATGCATGATTCTCACACATTATTGCTGCTTATCCCTTTAACATGTTCCCCCCATGCCTCCCCCTGCTCAGAAAAAGCTGGTTATGCCACTGCAAATATCCCATTGACCAGCGAGCGCATTCTCACAGCTCAGTTGACATTATCCATATAAGGGAGCTCTAATTTTAAAGGCTAAGGCTCACTTTGCTTACCAGTCTTGTAGTGCCAAATTTTTCTAACATTTCAAAAATCTGAAGGGAAGGGAGAAGGGACAAGTGTGCCAGTTACATTACATCACATACATAACATATTCAAAAGTGCACTCTACCTTCCTCTGGGGAGGGACAAGAGCTCCATGGACTCCCCCCCCTTCCCCCGGGGATTGCCTTGGCTTCACATGGGCATATCAAGCCATCAATTTGTTGTGCATACCATGTATGCGTGTTTGTCTGCATGCACATGCATGTGTGTTCGTATGGACCTTGACCCGAGCATACCTAACTGCTAATACACAAACACTTTGGATATCTTCACTTACAGGCCGGATGGAAGCAATCATAAATTGGATAAACGCTTGGTCCTCAGTTGGTGTAAGTGGGTCATGTATTGATGGTAAAACTTCAGGGAGGGGTTTCCTTGAGATACCAACATCTTCAGTTAATTTGTATGTGTTTACTTTGTGCATCACATTTAAACAAATACCGTAGTTTTGTCCATCTTCAAAGAGGGGAGAACAAACTGCATCAGTAAAAGGGAGCTTTTAGTCATGCAACTGCCATTTTCTTCCACGTAACTGTGATAAAGCAGATTGCAGATAATGCGGGTTGGTGTAGTGGCTCATTCACTTGCCTTTCACCAATGCGGCTGGGGTTCGATTCCTTGCGGAGCCAGTGTCATGCATGAATTTGGTTGCCTATCCATACCCGTCCTCGCAAGTTTTCTCTGAGAACTTTGGTTTCTTCCTGCATCTAAAATCAAGACTTCTTTTCGTAAAGCCTCCTTGTCGTTCTGGATTGACTCGTTGTGTTGTAGCAGCCTAAGGCGCTCCATAGCGGCGCCCTGAGCACTTCAGTGGATTTGTTGCGTGTTATATGAATTAAATATTATTATTATTATTATAAAACTGCAGTCAAACCATTTTGGCACTATCAGTGATCTACCCGAAAGTGTAAATGTATTTGAAATTTGCAGGAGTAGCCCAAAAGTGAAGGATAAGTCTGTAGAATTCTCTTAAGGTATTTTTTTCAAAATGAAAACTTGACAAAAAAGAAATAGCTGTGTTGAATGATGTAAATCTCCAGTAGGGAGTACAGTAGGGATAACTCTGTGGTGTAATGCGCTATACACCAATAATGGTTGAGCTTAATTTATTATTATTATTATTATTACCCCCAAGGCTACTTCAGCTCAACATCGTCTACTCATATTTTCAACATCTGAAAACAATCCAACTTTTCAGGAGACTCATCATTGGTGTTTGGAGGTTATATAAATATGTATGCAGCTTGATAAGACAATAAATTAACTTATCCCATCGGCGAAAAATTCCCGACAAAGA
The DNA here is from genome assembly GCA_023653785.1 of Ophioderma brevispina. Classification (NCBI taxonomy): domain Eukaryota; kingdom Metazoa; phylum Echinodermata; class Ophiuroidea; order Amphilepidida; family Ophiodermatidae; genus Ophioderma; species Ophioderma brevispina. The sequence goes on along the minus strand of JAMKCH010076862.1, from coordinate 42,020 downwards.
AAACAATTGTTAAGAATTTATCATGGCATTAAAGAACATACATTTTATTACAAATGCTTTATTATTAAAATACATCACGGTCCAAGGACCACTAGTGTTGCCTATCGTCGCGGTTTGTGAATGATAGGCCTCATATGACCTTTGACTTCGATATGTGACCTTTGACCTCAGAAACAAGTGAGTTTGGTTCCAATTGAACTTCAACTTTTCAATTGAGGTCAATTTTACATTTTCATCCTCTTACAACTTGACCTCACATAACCTTTGACCTTGGTATGTGACCTTTGACCTCATCAACAAATGAGGGATCCCATGTTGCACCTATGACTCAAGTTTGGTTGAAATCCAAAGTATGCAGATATTACAGGCAAATGTTAACCCTTTTTCACAACAAACAGTGGAGAAATTGATCCTTATGTGTCTTCTTGCCTTAAGGCAGGTGACACAATTAAGGCAGGAAGACACAAAAAAGGGATTTCCCAATTTAAGAATATGAAGTTTTCATCCTGATAGATTACTCTTCACCCCAACACCCAATCTGTCAGTAGAGTTTCGTGCCGATATTTCGGTAAGTTTTGATGTGAAAGCTAAAAATGTGATTTTGTTAAGCCCATAGGGTGCTGTGTAAAATCAATATATTAAGATTTTGGTATTATTAGAAACCCGATATTTAATAGTCAAATACGTGAAATATTCCGGCTCAATTTGTTTCCATTATGATGATACAAGCAAAAATATGGTTTAACCCTAACATATCCAAAAAGATGCGATGATGTCATTGTACAAACATAAATATGGCCACAAAATCCAAAAAAATACAATTGTATTAGTTTTGGTCTCTTTATTTACTGATATTGCATATCAACAATGACATCATGCAAGCTGCAACAGTTCTTAAAATACATAATACATCAGCATGCTGTAGCTACATGTAGATAGTATTCATGAAATACAGTGTTAAGTCTTGTCTGTTGAACAGGTCTACATGAAGATCTCACTCAAACAGCATCTTAATATTTTTCTTATAATGTGAGGCTTATCAGCAGAATTAAATCTGTATATTTTTTGTTTACACTATGTTAACCTTTTTAGTCAAAATAGCATAACAGCAAAGTGTGAAATGTAGATTTCTCAATCACCAAGTATTGGTGATTGCTAAATACCTATTGGACAGCAACCACACAGATATTATGCACAGTTGCTATTTGATTGTGACACACTCTATTCAAACAACTGACCTGTCTGTCCACTTCAACAACGACTTTGATTACAAATGGTCAAAATCAAAATAGCAAATTAGTTTTTAGCTATAACATATATGCAGAGAAAAGGGAGGCGTTCATTAAAGGTGCATGTTCCGATCATCTTTGGGACCTTCTCTGATTTACCCGGAAGTAGTATCAATTTTGATATCAGATGAAAGGCCGCATATTTCTTATTGATGTCCTGAAATGCTTTGCAATATGCATTATTGCTTCTACCATCAAAACCACAAGTTTGTTTCCCACGGTACTTGATGGGGCATATGTGCAGGTGCCAGGCTCCCATATCAAGTAGAGAACACAACAGACATAAATCGGAACAAGCACTTATAAATATTAATTTTTGAAGTACAGACATGTAGGATGAAATCCACCACCCCAAAATCTGTTGGCTAATATTTGCTGGTAATTTGTACAAAAGAAATTGTGCAAGTGCATTCTGGGATACATTTGCTCATTTGAATTTCTAGTTTAGCTGGGCAAATGTATGTGTAATATTTTGTCAAAGATGTTGAAATTCAACTTTGCCACCACTCTTAAGTAAATTATGACTGCCAGGTAGAAAATATGGTTCCCATTTGCTTTGCAAATATGTACTTATGAAATTTGAGTCACCAAGGCATGTCTCTACTTAGTATATGTGAAACATACAAGCCTCTAGCTATTGTATGTGTGAATATTTCACGATATAATGAATATGCTCAAAAACATTTTAATGAATCATTCATATGCTAATTATCATACTCTGTATAGCAGATATTTCAAAGAAGTGGCTTGCAGCTATTCAACCAGTTTGACCATATTGACCTTGTACATATATTAAATATGGAGGCTTTGAATGACAATACACACAAATATGATGGTATAGCAAACACACAACATGCTTATATAAGGATTTTTTGTTTGTGCTTTACAACTGCAAAATGCAAGGGTGTTAAAAGTTAATTATTGTACTTGCTGCGATAATGCAAATTCTATTGACATTAAAGGTGCTTGTTCCGATTTATGTCTATTGTATTCTCTACTTGATATGAGAGCCTGGCACTTGCACATACACCCCATCAAGTACCGTGGGAAACAAACTTGTGGATTTGATGGTAGAAGTAATAATGCATATTGCAAAGCCCTATTCAATATTGTGCTAATAATTGATAGTTAACCAATAAAATGGCATTTTTTTGTTCATATCTTGAAAATTAAGTCGATTTGAAGGCTCAAATTTCAGGACAACAATGAGAATATAGGGTCTTCCATCAGATATCAAAATTCATACTACTTCCAGGTAAGTCAGGGGGTCCCAAAGACAATCGGAACACACACCTTTAAAGCTCAACATTTTAGAGAGGAAAAAGGGGTATCTTTGCAGCACTCTAAAGGTACATGTAACTGACTGAGCTGACTAATTTTAATATTTCTCTTACAACATTATTTTGGGGTTATGTAACGGTCACCATACAGCCTCAAATTCACCTACAATTGGTGATGGAACAAAATCGCTGTAACGGCTCCACAGGGCCAACTTGTGCTACTTTACATTTCAAGCATGAAATAAAATATCTGTGGTTTTGAGGGGTAAATTTATCATACAAAGTTCAAAGACTTTTTCACTGTTAACAAACCTCCCAGAGAACATGTTTGGTTATGAGTAGGGATGGTGGGGTGTCTGCATTTATTTTCTATATCCTGTTCATAAAAACTTAAAGGGGGATCATCTGATTTAAGTATATAAAGTTTAATCTTGATTATGGCCTTCACCCCAAAACCCCATCTGTAAAGTTTCGCGCCGGTATTTCATCTTGTTTTGACGTGAGCCATAAAAACGTCATTTTTGTAATCCCCATAGAGTACTGTGTAAAATTAATATTGGTCGACCAAAGTGGGGGCACATTTTTGCTCATAACATCCAAACCAAACATCCTTTAACCCTAAGATTTCACAGGGTATATGAGAGAAATAGTAGCTTTCTTCAGATACCAAAATTTTGACCACTTCCGATAAAATCTGGTGTTCTGGGGTAGAGGCTTTTAGCAATCGGAACATGGTCCTTTAATACGCAAACAAAATTACATTTTCAAAATTTCCTGAGTTGGTTTTTTAATTGCTTCTTTACTATCTATTCGGTCCCATTATTTTCCTACAAGAGAAAATACCACCTGTTTGCAAACTACCATGCCAAGCATCGTATCATATTCCAACTTGGCAATGTTTACACCTTATCTCGCTCCTACAAGTTCATTCATCTGCTTCTGCCCTTTGCTTGCCATCCCTAAAACATTACCCATGATTAGATGTAGACCATGCTGTAGTATGGAGTTTGGTTTGTTTATGCCCGTCTGCTGTCTGGAACCTGGTTCTGGAGTCTGTTATTGTAGCCTGTTACCCGAGGCTTCAAACTTCAATGACCTATCCAAAAGTTGAACCATTTGTACAGAGTTTGGAAATACTGTTTGCCTAGGTGCACATAGAGGTTGGGGAAAAAGCTAATGGTTTTAAATTTCAAGTTAATTTCAGTGCATACTACTGTATTTTGCCAACTATTTGTCCCAATTTCTTTTAAAGGTGCGTGTTCCGATCGTGTTAGGGACCCCCCTGATTTACCCAGAAGTAGTGTCGGTTTTGATATCAGATGAAAGGCCGTATTTTTCTCATTGTCGTCCTAAAATTTGAGCCCTCAAATCCATTTCATTCCCAAGATATAAACAAAAAACCGCCGTTTTAGTGGTTAACCATCAATATTAGCACAGTATTGAATAGGGCTTTGCAACATGCATTATTGCGTCTACCATCTAAACCGCAAGTTTTTTTCCCACGGTACTTGATGGGGTGTATGTGCAAGTGCCAGGCTCTCATATCAAGTAGAGAACACAATACAAATAAATTGGAACAAGCACCTTTAAAATATTTCCAGTATTTCAGAAAATATTAAAATGGCAACTTTAACATCCGAGAGAAGCACACACAGAATGCCTTACTGGTTAGTGTAACCACAAGGGGGTGTTTTGAACCAATCCCATAATGCATTGTGATGTGCCTATACTGTACTGCACTTTACACATGTCAGTACTTAGAGAAAGTGTTCTAAAAGTTTAAGAACCACAAGACATTTCATGATCATGCTAAGAATTCCCTAAGTACTAATATTTTTTGGACTAAAATGAACATTGGGCTCATATGACCTTATTGATTGAATAATTGAAGCCAAACCGGGTGGATTGTGGGATTGACTCAATACACCCTCTGAATCCGGTTATATTAACAAAATATTCACTGGTCTTTCAGCAATGGGAAAATAATAGGCCAATTATGGGTTTCTAGATCACAAAAGGGGTAATAATTGAAAGAAACCATGCCATTGTGAGGAGTAAATATCTGTATACATGGTATAGATGATGTGACCTATGACGTCACTTGTTGACATTCAGGACGCCCTCTGTTGTTTTCTGGCAGGCAAAATATTACAGTAGTTTCTGTGACAGACCACATAAAATCTGGTTATAAATTACTTGAAGAATCTTTCCTGATCTAAATTGGTCACAAAATGCAGCTGGTAGCATTAGCTTATTATGCTTGATAAAAAAGTTTATTATTTAATTCGAAACAAAAGTTACAGCAAAAAACAGAATTTCCCCATGCAAAGTATAGGTGCTTTTGCCTGCCAGTTTCTCTCTTACACCAACAGGGGGCGCCATAAACATAAACAAATGTCACATCATCTATACAATACTCCATTTTCCCTACCTCTGTGCAGTGATGTCATCGCAAGATGGTCACACCAGTAAACCGTTTGCGCTGGCTTAGGCCAATGAAAGTCAATGTTATGTTTCCCGTAACATTTTTTGCAAATCATAATGAGGCAACTATTTCATTTTTCATTATTCGTAATTTTGAAGAAACAGCCAGTTCACCAACCTTCGGCATGCTCTAATAGCTACAATATTGCGTCAAACCACCACCCTACATTTAGAAATTATGATTTTGCAACTGTTCTTTGGTTTATCTACTAAAATCACATTCACAAGATGTGATCACAAGAAGAAACCTTGATATTTTTAAATACAAAATAATGAACTTTTTAGGGATTTCAGCATCTCAAACGCGGGCAGAAAATCATAACGCGGGCGGATTACGGGAAACATAACATCGACTTTCATACGCCTTAAAGCGACAGCATTTTACCACACGCGCACAAAGACGGCATATCTTGACGCGTGTGTAAAAGCTGCATCAAGGTTATGACATCACTGCACGGAGGTAGAGAAATGGACTATAGAACCGCCGTCCAGGTTGCTGCCTTAATAATTAAGTAACATCAATTAATATAATTGTCACTGGCACCAATATATGACGCATGCATATAGGATGACGCTGCTTGATTCTTTCGCTGTGTGGGGTGTTCCAGGAAGGTACCATCACATCATTTTATGTGAATAATATCACTTAAATGGGAACATGATTTGATAACACAGCAGGATTGAGAGACATTGATGGATGGTTTTAGCCCGATGTAGTCCACTTTCTGTACCACGTTCTATGGTAGTCACAGCATGATAAGTTCCTATCATCTACTCTCTTCTCCTTCTACTTAACTGAGAGTATAATAATTAACTGAAGCAAACTCCTAAAGTATTACAAGACCCTTGAAGCAAATTGTCCTCACCTTAGTCACGGAATATATTGACCCTTATTCTAGCATTCATCTTGATTTACTTTTTTCCCATCACAAATTTAACCTAATGCAACATCTGTTTCCAGTCCCCATCTCCCAGATGGGTGAAGGAATGAAAGGAGAGGAAGAAGAAAGGTCTCAGGGAAGAAGAAATGTCACAATTCGGGTCGTTTGAACAGGGATACCACGCTGGCGACACGTCGTAGCGTTTTTGGGGTAGCTCTGGTCATGGGACTGTGGCCCTTTGCCATCGATTTCATGCCAATATGTGTCTTTGTTTGATTGTAATTGCTACATCAGGACTTGATTGTATTGTTTCTCACTCAATGGTGGGTGGATTTGGTTACCTTCGGTGTATAGGGTAAACTTTATTCAAAATTGTACATTTTGATGAACATGAGAAATATAGATCAAAATCCACCGCCAGACACATTTTTTTCATCAACTATGTTTAACACTGTAACACATCTGCAAAAGGTAAAATTAACTATTATGGGATACCATAACGGTTCACCCACAGACACCTGTTCAAAAATGTGGCTCATTTAATAATTACTCTCTTCATCTTACCAAGATTGAGTTTCAGCTTCAAATTTCCTACACAAGCTTGCATGTTCTGTTGCATGCCCTTACTTCAACTACTACACTCCATTTCCCTACCTCCATGCAGTGATGTCAGCACCAGATTTGGTTAAACCAGTAAACCATGTACGCTGGCCTAAAAGCGACAGCGTTTTTATACGCGCGAATAAAGACTGTATACCAGACTTGTAGTACTCAAGTACCAATACTCGTACTCATACTCGAGTACGAGTACAATTTGTGTACTCGTACTCATACTCGTACTCAGGCTTGGGTACTCGTACTCAGGCATAAGTACTCGTACTCATACTCGTACTCGGGATTTAAAATGTTGCTGTACTCATACTCGTACTCAGGACCAAATACTCATACTCGTGGCCAAGTTCTCGTACTCATACTCGTACGCAGGAAAAGTACTCACACTACCACAAAAAAATAAGTGAGCATGCATTTATTGCTTGGAAAAGGGAATTAATAAAATCAAATATAACATTTTTTTTACTTTTTTTGGTACAAAATTGTGATTTCAATTCCCCAATTTGTTTGTAAAATTACTTTTATGTTTCAGCTAAATCTCAATATTTTAAATTTGTTTTTGTTTGTATAAGCATCAAATTTTCAAATATGACAAATTTCAAAGGTGATAAATCGACATGTATACTCCCATGCTGCCATTCCATGACAATTTAATGAAGCAAACCCCATTTTAATCCAACCCAGTTTGCTTTTTTTGCCATGGAAGTGTAGCTTAACCTACTGTGGGGAGATGGTTAGTATGGTAAAGTTTGATAAGGCACTTGCTTTTTAACAGAAAATCGAACACCTGATTTAGGTTTTTAACCATGCATATTCCCGCTATCAAAAGACATTGACGCTTAAAAAGGAATGTGTTCTGAAATACTTGTGGCTATTTGGAATACATGTTCAAATTTGAATGAAGTCTGGTCAAATTACATTCTGGGCCAAAGTCATCACAATTTGAACACACATTTCCCAAATCTTTAAAGCGAACCTCTAGAAATTGTCTACCTCATATTTCAATTGGTTTTGGTTCAAAAGACTCAAGCATTTTGCATTTCAAAGGGGGTGGAGGTTTATGAGCCCAATGCCAGTAATGTTGAGGTATAGGGTATGAGACCCCTGCTACAGGATGGATAAAAGCCCTGCCATGATGGCTACGATATACACCAATCCGGTTGTACACACGTACCACACTCCTCACTGCAGCCATAGCTGGGGTGCATACTGCTTAAATGCACCCAAATGTGTCATATTAGTGGAGCTTTTGGAATTATACTTAATCTAGCGGGGTATCAGAGTCGTACAAAAGATTTGGTAGGTTTTGGGTTGGAGGCCCGCCAGTAATGGCGGTATCATTCTGACTAATCAGTTGGCTGGTGATTCGTCTAATCGGTATGGATATGCGACTATAGTATGGGTATGGGTCTCACCATGTGACCACATCAAATGGGTATGGATATGGAGTGGATGTCCGAACCATGCGGTATCCAGTACACATTTACAGGCCTCGAGTATCTGGTACTACATGGATTACACAGTTGTGCATATTTAGTCAGTAAGATGACTTGTGCCTTTTGACATTTATTCTCCTATGCATTGATGGGGACCCAACTGGCCCGCAACCAAGCATATTCTATGTAAACAACGAACTTGTTTTTGTCTAAAGAAAATCAACAACACATTTCGATCCCCCCAAGACCCCCAGGGCAAATTACACCAGGTTCATACAGTATAGCATCAAGTCTTGGTGGGGCGCGGGAGTAGCACTCATCATCATTGTTTAATTACCATCGTCATTTTCATCATTGTCATCTTCATCATCAACATATTACGAAGGACTTGTATTTTGCAAAGTACTCATCAGACTCTAGTCTCATGCTAGAAGTCTCGTACTCATACTCGTACTCCAGGCACTCAAGTACTCGTACTCATTAACTCGTACTCAGGGCACAGAGTACTGCGTACTCATACTCCTTTTTAAAAGTTTGCTGTACTCATACTGCATCACTCGTATGCAGTGACAAATACTCATACTCGTACTCATACTTGGGGTCAAGTACTCTACTTGTATCTCAGATAAAGTAGCGGCACTACTACAGTCTGCTGTATACTTGACCTGTGTTTTAAACTGTTATGAGGTTATGACATTACTGCGACGGAGGCAGAGAAATTGAGCTATAAACCTCTCTTAACAAGCACTTGTAATGAAGCCTGTCAAATGTAGCAAACACTAGATTTTTAGTCCTCGCGATGGTATTAACACCTAGTGCGGATGATGTTGCGATAAAAGTACAGCATATATGTGTGCCGCATCTACTAGGGCAGTCTGGAAATTCGAAAAATGAGGACGGCTAAGGGGGGGGGGGGGGGGGGGGGGGGGGGGGGGGGGGGGGGGGGGGGGGGGGGGGGGGGGGGGGGGGAGGGGGGGGGGGATGAAACAGGCATCAGATCTGACTTGCGTTTGGCGGACACGGGTGTGTAAAAAATATTTTAGATGTGAAACAACTAAAAGTATTGATTAATATTTTTCTAGGGTAAAATTACATGCAGTTTCTGATTTTGGTCGCTTAATGGTGAAAATTCACACACTTTTTGAGATATAATCCATTATTTTGGCCAATTTTTAGGCCAAATTTGGCTCTTTTTGGGAGTGACCAATATTTTTGACATTGTCTATTTGGAAGGACCATATCTACACAACAAAAAATAATCGCCAGTCTGTTATTTGTTTAAATTTAATGTTAAATTATTCACCTATCATTTACGAAAAATTGTTTAGCAATTGTTCAAACTACCTCCTGTTTTTGGTTAGAGCTTCTTGAAATTGTACGTTGGAGTGACAAAATTGTACGCAAAATTTGAGGTTTTTGTCAAATTTCAGACTTCAAATGATCATAATTTCCCAATGGTATACCCTAGAGATATCATTTTTGTGTCATTTTGTTCAGAAAAGCAATAGCAAAACATAGGTAGTAAGCTTGAACAGAATGCTCTTTACTAAAAAAAATTATAATGCAAAATGTTACCCTACCCCTTAATTTTCTGCAGGCGTGAAAAAAGTATTTCGATTTGATAAAAAAATTCAAACTCAAAAATTCCAGGGATTATGGGATTAAAATATGAACTTGTTATGCCCAATACCTCCCCTACAACAAGTTCATATTTATTTAGACCTAGGACTCCTCATTTTCGAGTTTGAATTTTTTTATCAATCATTTTTTTCCTTCTGGCAATAGGCCATTAATGTACAAAAGCATCTATATCATAACGAATCCACCTAAAATACCAGCAGATACTAGCTGACTTAGGATCAGAATTAATTAATACAGTTATTTAAACATATTCCAATGTAAGAATACCCTGACTTATGTTTACTATGGTTATAATTTTGACAGGTTCAGTAAAATTATTTTTATTCCTAGTTTTAGCATGTTGTCTCTTTTTCCCTATTCGGATAACATGGAGGTTTGTATTTTGAGGTGTAGCATTTAAAGACACTATCAGTGATTTGAAAAATATTTGAAATTTGCAGGAATAGCTTCAAAGTGAAGGATAAGTCTGTAGAATTCTCATAAGTTACCTTTTTCCAGCTGTAGAATTGACAGAAAAGGAAGAAAACGGCAGTGTTCCAAGATACGGTTCTCCATTCAATTACGTGTTGTAGTAAGTGTCCGTTTGGACAGTAATGACTAAAATTTCCGATTTTGTCCTTATTAGGTTGCTTCTGGTCTTATCATTTGCAGGGTGTGTTAGGATACCTGTACTTGTTACATACATGCAAAAATCTGATTTTTGATGATTTTTTTCGATTCGCCGATTTAGCAAATCACTGATAGTGTCTTTAAGGGGAGGTAATTTTGCATTTCTAATGCCAGATTCAGTTTCTACACAAAATTTCACCCCAGAAAAAGTTGTTTTCATTCAAAATTCTTGAACTTCAGTTTTTACTCATTTTGTCCTCCAAACGCAAGTCAGATCTTGAACGCTGTCGCTATACACTTTTTTCTTTCAAGATTTTTTTTGTTTTTGAAGAAAATCATCATGAAATTTGAACGGCACATCATCAAAATCCTCTGTATCATAGCTCATTGTATGTAAAATGGAAATACATATTCCTCAAATATTGAAAACTATGTAAAACAAAAGAAATGTCATATGTGCCAACAGCCAAAGCAACCATGCAGCTACTGCACACTGAAATGTGTAGACAGTAGCTGGGTGTACACTCTCTGCCTATGCATCAGAAAGACATGGAATCCTGGCCTATGAGTGTATATCTATTGGGTATGGAGTCCTGGTCTACTCAGGATTAGCTATGCAGCTATTACAATGTTAGAATCTAGCTGTGTAGGGCACACCTTGAACAGTTACAGAAGTCTGCATAAGCTCTCATGTTTGTTGTGGGTCTGCTTTTGTGAATCAGCTAATCCGCATACAAACCCAAATATTGTTCCTTTACATGGTTTTGCCATGTAGGGAAAGCCTCAAACTAGTAGCAATATGAATGCAAGCATTTTCACAGCAGTTCAATCAGGCACCAGTCTTTTGAAAACAAAACCACTGACCTTCTAACATCTTTATTCCCAAGCCACTTTGAGGTTGTACTTACAAATGATGAAGGATGAATAGACACATGCTAAAATGTCATAATAGACTTCATTGAAGATTCTGTCCAAATTCATGCAATTTCAAAAAAAAAAAAAAAAATTGGAAATCATGAAAATACTGAATGACTAAGACAGTATTTTAAGGTCATGTATTGAATTGATTCAAAAACAATTTACTATCAAAGCAGTTACATAACCATTTGGTTACTGGGTCACATTTTTTGGAAAGCATACTTAAGACTGTTTGCTAGCGATTATCATTGCTCATGGTCAAATAGCACAATCCAGTCGACCCAGTAATGGTTGAATATGTCATAATAACACTGATAGTGAATAGCCGTGGGAATGAGCATCTTTTGTTTGAAGTTATACATGAGTGAAGTAAATAACCTCCATCTTAAGGTCAAGACTACCTTAAGGTCAGTCTACCTTAGCATCTGACCTTTGTTCAGCTATGAGAAAGTAGGTACATATTGATAGCTGCATGACAACTCAATATTATGATGTGAAACATCAACTTCTCTTTAATAAATGTAATAGATTCACAAAACTGGGGTGGGGGTAGGGTTTTTAACTTTCATGCATGCATGCAGGTTATTAAAGGTGTGTGTTCCGATCGTCTTTAGGACCCCACTAATTTACCCGGAAGTAGTATTGATTTTGATATCAGATGAAAGACCGTATTTTTCTCATTGTCGTTCTGTAAATTTGAGCCTTCGAATCCATTTCATTTCCAAGATATAAACAAAAAACTGACCAATTAATGGTTAACCATCAATATTAGCACAGTATTGAATACGGCTTTGCAATGTGCATTATTGCTTCTACCATCGAAACCACAAGTGTGTTTCCCACGGTACTTGATGGGGCGTATGTGCAAGTGTCAGGCTCTCATATCAAGAAGAGAACAAAACAGGCGTAAATCAGAACAAGCACCTTTAAATGGTGTCTAAGAGAAGACATAATTCACGCTTGTAGCTTGATAAGTCTACAATTCAAAATTGAAGTATGATGGTGTACATAGGCGAAATAACCTCAAAGCAAGATTGTTGCCAAAATATGTATCTTTTTACAAAATTTTATTTATTAAAATTTTGAAGAGTGATTAACCACTCTACATGGGATATCCCTCAAAACTGACCAGGACGACTTGAAACACTCAACCCTACTCTTCTCGAAACTAACCGTGAGAGATGACTCTCTGTACATAGGACCGACAGCTTAACATCCCCTCAGGAAGACAGGATATTCTCATGATTCATTTGCCCAAGTCCAAATGAACCACTGGGATAGTGGAACTTTAGTTTTACTCAATAGTTCTTTTACAAATTAAATTCAGAATTTAGTACACATGATTAAAGAGAGCATAGCCCACTGGTTAGGGTATGAGCCTTTAGCCTTTGGTGCTGGAGGTTCTCTGTTCAATTCCAGTGGGACCACTTGCAGGGATTTAACCGGGTACTAAATTCTGAATTTAAGCTGTACAAGTGTTATTGATTAAAATTGGAATTTGGTTCAGTTGGACTTGGGCAACTGAATCATGATAATACCCTGTCCTTCAGACGGGACGTTAAGCCGTCGGGCCCATGGACAGAAAGTCATACTGCATGCACATCCACAGTTTCGTACTGGGTTTGAAACCGGGGACCATGAGCACCAAGGCAACATCCTAAACCGCATAGCTTAGTCCCATGCTCCTCCCCAGTAAAAATGTTTACTAGGCCTAAAAAATGATCAAAAAATTCTTTAAATCACTATTTTTAATGCCTCAATGCATAGTGCAACTACATTCCTGGTTGCCAAAAAGTCCCCTTTTTACTTTAAAACAGTAAACCTTCTGGGGGTATACTGTGGCAAGACACGGGATCATTTCCACACCTAACAACTCATTGTCAAAGTTTGAAACTGGAAGTAGACTAACACCTTAACAATTTGTATCCCTCTTTTCAGTTTTCACTTGTTTAGGACTACATTGCAAACCCACAATGACACTTACAGGTGCTTTTTGCACTTAAAGGTCTGTTCTGATTTTTCTATCGTGTTCTCTACTTATATGAAACCTGACCACTGTACACCTGACCATCAGTAACCGTGGGAAACACAGCTGCCCGTTTTTTGATGCTAGATGCGGTAACACAGAGGCAATGCCCTATTCACTACGGTGCTAATATTGATGGTTACCACTAAAACGGTGGTTTTTTTACCTACCTGCAACTTGAGAAAGAATTGACTTAAAGCTGAATTTCAGGATGGCAATGAGAAAAATACGGCCTTTCTCTGTATATCAAAATTTATACTACTTCCCGTTAAATCAGGGGGTCCCAAAGACGATCAGAACAAGCACCTTTAAATAAGCTTTTTATTTAAGGTGGTGATCCATTTATTAAGCATAATCGTATGCATTGGATTGAATTGGACAAGACATTCTGAGTTCTGTATTACATTGTGCAATTTACAAGCAATATGCAGAGTCCAAACATGACAGTATAATTAATAAAATAACAAAATACCTTTGCCTTTTCCATGGCTTCAAATAAAAAGAAGTGCTAGCCCACTCTAGGAGTCCGAGACTGCCAGAGTCATTAAAGATCCCTCAAATCTCCTTAAAGAATTCTAAGGAAGTCCCATTTTCTTCTGTGGTTTCCTCCTCTTCAAAATCGGAATTAGTTGCCTTCCATCCCAACGAATCCATTATCAAATCAGCAATATCCAACATTATTTAAAATTTCTTGAACATTAGCCAATTTTTTTCCCATATGCTGGTAACTTACTACCCAATTTTTTTGTTGTGAAAAGACAAAAAAACAAAAAAACTAAAAAGTTTTGCCATCATAAATCCCCTGAAATCGACTGACTCACACATCTTCTTATTTCCAGCCCAGATATTTTCTCCTAAGCAATTTTCTTTTTCAAATCACTTCCGCCTTCCTTGTCACGCTTCTTTTCTTCTTCCTTCTCTCCGATTCTTCGTTTTTTCTCGTGCGTTCCTCTTTTCTGATTCTCCTTCTCTGAGTGCTCCTTTTTCTGCTTCTGATTGCATCAGACGTCTTTTCCTGTAAACAAAATCAGAAAGGAAAACATCTATGGTCATTGTGCTATCAAACAGAATAGTCAAGGAAACTGCCATAATCTTGGCTGTAAAGCAAACATTTTGATATACCAGGTTTCCCCCCCCCTCCCCCCCCGGGTGTTTCCCCGCTCCCCCCCCCCCAAAACAGAGTTTGATTTCACTTAATTTAAAGAGATTGGAAATTACTTTTTTTTTTGCTATCTCCAGGTGCATGTGGTACCATCTGCATAGTACCATTCCTTGACAGCTGCCAATATTCCAAACAGGTGTTTATTTCTCCCTATCACTGTATGCAATTGCCCTCTTAGCAGAAGTCCTGTGGCATTTGTAAAAGATGGAGTCTTTTTAGTATTGAAAAGTAAATTAAACTGGTACAGTATTATTTTTGTGGGCATAAATAGAACCAAGATTAAGAAATAAAGGGTAAGATGTTCATTTTATGCAAGAAAAATGTTGTCCGAGGCAAGTAAAAACCTGAATGGACAGAGACCCATTATTGAAATGTTTTACCGAATCAAATGTTTTTACTGAATTTCTCTTATATTTTAACCAAATAAATAAAACTAACCCAAAAAAACTGGCCAATTGAGTTAAAAATGTAACGTTTACGTTTACCAAGCGCGTGCACTGCCTTCTCTGCGCAAACGGTAGTGTGTGCGCTAGTGTTGGTTACACGCGCCGAAAAGAATGATCGCTTTGCATCATGCATAAGAGCGTAATCGCAACCCATTATTACAGAATAATGGGCAGTAAACTAACCAATCAAAGAGCGCACTTTTGAATAATGGGCAGTAGAGGTAATAGAATGTACAATATGTTGAAAAATATGCATTTTTCAACAAGAGAACAAATTAAATTAAATCTCATAAATACTGCTGTGACTTCATGCATACTTTTCCCTAATCATCATATTGTCATCTCTGACATTTACACTCCCATAAAAGAAGGAAAAAAGTAAGATGGGGAAATGAAAAAATACAGCATTTACTGAATGCATCGTCTGCCATCGTGGTTTGTGAATGGGGGAAAAGGTCACGAGGTCATCAAGGTCACAAACAGGTAAATTTTGAAATCAGGTCATTAACGTTTTCAAATGTACATAAATACAAAAATGCTGTTTATTATCTTCTAAGCATTTTTAATGATAAACATATTAGAGTTGAGCATCACCCAAAAACACTTTGTTTATGATTTCTGTGTAAAAATATGTAACAAACTACCAAAATGTTAAATAAATGACAGAATAATTGCTAAAATAATCACATAATAATCACTATTTTATCATTTATGCTTTTCATTCTCTTCCCCCAACAGTCTTCACATTTTCCCAAATCTTAATGTCTACAAACTGCAAGGCCGATTTATAGAGTCCTAACACATTTACTTTATCAATTCCAAAATGAAGCTAGTAACATTACTCTACCAGAAACATGAATGTGGAATGTTGTACAACAGGGTACTGAGGTGATCCCTTATTTTTTAAATGCACTGAGTGTTAACAAAGCTAACAAGCAAGGGGTTGGATACACTTATCAAGATCCTTCATTGCATGAAACCTGCTACTAGATGTCAGAAGTTACACGTGACATTCTACACGTATGCAACCGAAAATCATAATGCTGTATAAAATTGTACTACTTGTAGCTCAACCTAATGTCTGTTTTACTTTTGCTTTGTTTCTATATTCAAAGAATATTTCTAAGTTAAGCAAAGTAATTAACTGCATTTGTTGGCCATGGGGAAAGCTATGAAATTCTAGACAGGGTCGACTCTTGAGTTCTTTGTAGTAAAGAATTTGAATTTTGTGATACAAGGACAAAATTTGAGCATAAAAACAAAAGCATCAGATTTTGATGGGTAACAATCAATTCAAAAGCTGAAGATTCCCGGTTCAATTCCAGCTGAGTACACTTTTTTCAGTGTTTCCATGCATTAGCAACTCTTGGGAAAGTATTTATATTCTCAATCATGCATTTGTGATGTTCTGGATATTTATTGCATAAACAAAAACCAAAAATTTTATCCCTTATCTTACCAATCTTCTTGGGGTGGTTACCCCTCAGGAATTTGTTATAGTACACCTGATGCTTATAGTTTTGTTGCCAATGGATAGCTATGGTTTTGCTCTTTTCATTGACATTGAAATATGTACCAACATACCTAATATGGAATCACAATAACATCACAAAGTCAGTAAAATGGTTAAATTGTTCAATAGGTAACAAATTTTGCACCAAAAAAAGTTGGAATATCATATGTTAACCTTAATGTTGACAAGAATGTACAGTGATGATTGAGCAAACAAACAATTCATTGGCATACCAAGTAAGTCCAGTTATCTAGTCATTATTATTAGAAGTCCTTTGTGTGGGAGAGTGTGGCCTAGTGGTTAGGGTGCTTGCCTGTGGTGTAAAATTTATCAAAATTACTGGGTTTGAATTCCGGTGGGGATACTTGCTGGGATTTATCCGGGTTTTGAATTCTGGATTTGATCTGTATAAAGCTATTGATTACATAGAGAATACCGCTCTCCTCCATGGTTCACTTGGAATTGGACAAATGAATCATGAAAGCATCCCATCCTTTGGATGGGACATTAAGCCGTCCGTCCCGTGTACAGAGAGTCACAACTGTACATGTACATCGCAGCCAGTTTCGAATAAGAGTAGGGTGAAAACCCCTGACTGTTCCCAATCTGCCCCAGCCTCAAAGTGGGCCATGTTAGGAGCATCCCTATCATGGATCACATGGCCCCCGATCAGCTTGCTCAGCTGAATAAATCCGGACACCACCATTAGCCATTACCAATGACTTGTGTGACTTGTGGATATGCAAAGAAAAGTCCTTTGCTAGTGAGCTAAAATTATGTAATGAACTGACATGGGTGACACAGATACAATGTGCACTTTATTAATTCATAAAAAGTTCATTTTGTAGTCTATAAATGCACTTACATAAATCTGTTGCTCCCTGGATGCATCATTTCTCAGTACAAGGGAAGCACTTAATTAAAATGATCCAATATGCTGGACAACTGCAGGAATCTAAGATATTGGACTCTTGTACAGGACAGGACATTTTAGAGTGTAAATAGTGATTAACTTATTGCCAAAATTCATTGAAAACCTGTTAGGGGATGACAAGTTGCTTGGGCAAATGAGGAATTCCAAGTTTTATTGTAATTCTGCAAAGTAGTACATAAACCTGAATGAGTGAAAAATTGAATTCAAGGACAGGTCAAAATAAAGAAACATATTAAAACTTAAAATATTGCACTTGAAAAATAAGGGTTTTTAGTGATAAATGGAAGGAAACTTGGTTTTTAACATACTTCAAGGTGGATTATCAGACATTTTGTTCATTAAGAAGTGGAGGATATAACAAAATGTTCGAAGTCAGAAGAAACATCCAAGAGATGACAATTATAACAAAACAAACAAGCCCCCCCCCCCAAAAAAAATCTATCTCAGGCAGACACATCCTGCAATGAAAGGATAGGCTCTTCGATGCTTCTCTTGAACAAAACGTTTATTATATGTCAGACATAGTATAACTATGGCATGCGACCACCTCCTCCCTTTTACAGTAACATCAGTGGATACTCCAGGACAAATTGTTTTGAAGAGTAGAAAGGAATGTGACCAAATAATGTTACAGTAATCAAAATGTGGCGTGATAACTAGTGATTCACCAAGTCTTTTAGGAATATAATTTGCAAGGAAATACTTGACAGAACAAATTACATCACAGCATTTAGAGAGATTTGAGCATAAAACAGTTAATATGATTAGACCTTGCCATGTTACTATTAATAATTGACTTAATGATATCTTTTTTATCTATTATATGATATATTTATGCATTTTTTTCTCAAATGTACCCCACAGGCCTCATACAAGCTCTTTTTTTTTTTTTTTTTTTTTTTTAGCATTTATTCCACTAAAAGAATTCCTTCTAAAAGACAACATATGGCTAAAACTAGTTATGGAGCAATTTCAATGGCGGCCATTTTGTTTATGCAAATTAGCAGGCTTAAGCTACTACTTTGGAATGTCTATCATGCAAAATTATTTATAGATGATGTTTCTGAGTAAGTTGATACCACACTCGCTTTGCCACTCCTGATGGTACCGACCAACCTATCTGGCCCAAGGACTAATACTTCAAGGTGGATTATCAGACATTTTGTTCATTAAGAAGTGGAGGATATAACAAAATGTTCGAAGTCAGAAGAAACATCCAAGAGATGACAATTATAACAAAACAAACAAGCCCCCCCCCCCAAAAAAAATCTATCTCAGGCAGACACATCCTGCAATGAAAGGATAGGCTCTTCGATGCTTCTCTTGAACAAAACGTTTATTATATGTCAGACATAGTATAACTATGGCATGCGACCACCTCCTCCCTTTTACAGTAACATCAGTGGATACTCCAGGACAAATTGTTTTGAAGAGTAGAAAGGAATGTGACCAAATAATGTTACAGTAATCAAAATGTGGCGTGATAACTAGTGATTCACCAAGTCTTTTAGGAATATAATTTGCAAGGAAATACTTGACAGAACAAATTACATCACAGCATTTAGAGAGATTTGAGCATAAAACAGTTAATATGATTAGACCTTGCCATGTTACTATTAATAATTGACTTAATGATATCTTTTTTATCTATTATATGATATATTTATGCATTTTTTTCTCAAATGTACCCCACAGGCCTCATACAAGCTCTTAGGGGGCTGCAGTTTGGACACCCCTGGGTTATGGGAAGTTACACAATGTCATCAGTTCATTCCTAAGTCAAGAGTAGTCTATAAGAGAGCACATGTGGTGCAGTGGGAAAGTGCAGGACTCATGATCATTAGAGCATGAGTTCGAGCCCTGCCGTGGCCACGTGTTTGTGTCCCTGGGCAAAATACTTAACCTTAATTACCTCGCCGACCCAATCAAAATCTGGGGAGCTGTCATGTTATGGGGGATATTACAATCTAAGTGCTGATAGGGATGTGCGCTTGGCCAGCAGCCACCTAGGTAATGTGGCTGTCAATGTCAACCCTGCCCCCCATACCCGGGCATTGCGGGGACTTGACTGGGGCTGCAACATTGATATTTGTAACGGCTCCGGTACAGCCCCGGGTACCGCCCGGCAGGGCCGGGGAAAATTTTATGTTACAGCCCGTGTCAAGTCCCCGCCCCTTGGTCCCGGGCAAACACATGGTCCCCACTCAGTCCCGGGGTACGCCCGGCCCTGCATTTAGTCCGAGGTGCTCAGGTTGCTCTGACAAAGTATAGACCAAAGAAGACACTTCGGCCGATCAGCCAGGTATTAATGCTTTGTTTTTCCTAAGCGTGTTTAGCTTTAGAGAAACCTGGTAGACTACTGGTATGGGTATTTGTTGAATAAATGTTGTTCTATATTGTACTTTAATCCTGCCATATGTAAATTATGGAATCCTTATTTGGGGAAATGCATGCAAGTTGTACTTAGAAAAACTTCACAAACTTCAAAAACGGGCTTTAAGAACTATATCTAACAGTCACTACCGAAGCCATTCTCAACCACTTTTTCGTAATTATGATGTTATTAATGTTTATGATACCTACAAACTTGAATTGGGTGTATTTATGTACAAATACTCTGTTAATCTACTACCACGAGACGCTCGGACGTACATAGCTATCTCACAAGAAATAACAGTAATTACAACCTGACCCGAAACAAAAAGGTTTTTCAGATCAGGCAGTTCGAACAACAGGCCCCATTCTTTGGAACTCCCTGAATGAGCATATTCAAAAATCAATTTCAACGACAAATTTTCCAAAACAATACAAATTTCTTCCCTATAATTAAAATCACTTTTTGGTGCACTGTCTTGTCTTTGTGATAGTTATGTCTTGTAAAGTTGGTTTAAAGAAACCCATCTTTTTTCTTTCTTATATGTATGGGGTTGGTCAATTCTGGCCTAATTGGCCTTTCAACCATCTCCACCATGTTTGTGTTTGTATAAAGGTCCGTTCATACTTCACTGCATTGCAGTGCAGTGCTGCAATGCAGCCTACCAAAATCGTTACTGCAATCACTTGCAGTATTACAACGCAATGCAGTACTGCAACAAAGTTAAAATTGTTTTACTGGGATGCAGCAAGATGCAGTGGGGTGCAGTCAGTGGTGCAGTATGCCAATTTCCTGCAATCCTTCGCAAGTTACTGCAACGTACTGCAACCGGTGACCTGCAGTGACCTGGGTTGACCTGCAGTACAGTGGAAGTATGAATGGACCTTAAGTGTATTTTTATGATTTATGTTCCTTTTGTATTGTGTAGTTGAGAGGGAAACAAATAAATGAATCAATCAATAAACTAAAGATGACTTGCATTTGTTCAGTTTGTGAGAAAATATGATATTTCTCTGAAGTCAAAATTGTGGACAGATTTAATCTATTCACGAAACAGTTAACATTCATTTCTGGGACTATATCTGCCAACTATTCAGTTTTTTCCATACCTAGTCCATTTTCTGGATTTTCAGGTGTCAAAAAACGTACTAATCCATTTTTAGAGGAAAAAAAATATGAAATTTTAAGTAGAAGTTCAAGTAAAATGGATTCCCCATATTCTCCCATATTCTGTACGCGAAAATAAAGTAAGGTATGAAGGGGAAAGGTTAATTTCACTTGCACTAGCTACAAACGTAAATACATTTCCAACAGACAATTTTGATTAACATATGTTTTATGTCACAATTTCGGCGACAAAAAACTCATCCCTAAATGATTTAGATGGCAAATTATCCATGTGTATTATACTATTATTGAGCATATGCAATAGAGAATGATGCGGATTGTTTCAGTTGAACAATGTGAAGTTTTCACTAACAACTACCAGTCGCACGACAGAGAGACAAAACGCTCGCGACAAATCGCTTGGCAAAACAGAGTGTGTCTCACGGTAAAATCGCAGGCTTCCAAAGCGACAAAGTTGCTGCTAGCGATTGACGCTTGCAACAAATCATGGCGGTTGATCGATATATCGGCTTGTCGCAAAACTGATCAAGCGACAGGAAGTAGATGCAAAATACGTCGCAGAAAAACGCAGGCAACAAACGATGCCGACAGGGTAGTATGATTTGAGCATTAGCCATACTGGAGTCGCAACCAAAAGAGGTCGGAAGTTCAGAGGTATTGTGCAACACAGGTTTTGAAAATGGGATCGAGAGAGCTAGAGAGTAGGCATTTGGAAACAAAAAAACATTCCAATGATGCAAAACTGTAGTCCAAACGGCTAGAGTCGTATGAACTGAAAGGTGAAATTTGGGAACTAGTGAGTGCAGAAGGACCCTAAAAATGAAGCCTTGACTTGACCGTGGCACATACCCTGATCAAGCTGATACCCATTGAAAATTTTATTCTGTAATATAATTGGAGGATCACCGGAGGAAAATTACAGCTCAACCAATGATATTGCTTGTTTCATTTCATCTGTGCTGGTTCCTGGGTTTCCATGGATTTTTCGCTAAAAATGGTGCCGCCAAAAATGCACCCTTTTCTGTTGGAAAAGTTGTCGCTATTCAATGTCATACCTGGGGTCGCGTTTTTCTGCGTCAAGGACGCCGATTTTGAAAAATTAGCTAATTATGGACGCACTGAATTTCACAATCAGAGGGGGTTCAAAAAATTTCAACTGGATGCAGGCAAACCACACGTCAGTGTTACTACTGTGGGAATTGAAAACCTCCCAATTTTACATCTTTCCGGAGATAAAAAATGTGTACCGATTCAAAAACCAGCGCAAGTTTGTCTCAGCTGATTTCTTTGCGATACCTGCCAGATATCCATCACAAGTTATTCATTCATTAAACTGCCCTTGTTGTTTGCTGATAGCCAATAAAAAAAAAAAATCATTTACTGGCCCGAAAATTTCAATAAAACTACAGCTTAACCAGTAGTGCGACGTTAAAACACGGTCCATACCATTTCATGACATGCTATTGGGAGTCTGTCATGCTAGGGAGTCCAAAAAGGCCGACCGGACATAAAGTGAACGCGAACATTCCTCAAGAATTTAATCTTTTAAACTTTCAAAAATGCACAACCTTTGTAATTTGTTAGTAGCAAATATGTTTTTTGTTGATTAGTGGGCATTGTTCGAATAATTTCTCAAGTGAAAACAGTTGTTCTTGGCGATTGTATTTCCTAGGCTAGGCTTACAGAAATGTAGTAGATGACGGCGGGTGAAAGCCCTGGTGTATGTTTGCCTCAAAAAAATGTTTGGAAATTGGGAGAAAAGGTGAGTGAGAAAGGCTAACTTTGAAATAAAACATTCAAAAATGCCTTAAAGTGTATATTACTTAGTGACAAAACTTGTCCTTGGGGTAAAGGGAGTAAATTCTGTTGGCCTTTGCTTGCAATGTTGTTTGCATTGAGTTCTCTTGATGTGATATTCGCTATAGTTGGAGATTGAGTGACACGCGAGATAGGGTCTTTGGATTGAGGTTGATTTAACTTAAAGGTGCACTCCCCAACTGCCAATTCATTAATGGAGTGAAGTACACCTTCTGATCATGACGTGGAGCAATAGGATTTAGGAATAGACTTATGCAATGGTTCGAGAACAAATTTTTTACCAGCTTAATTTAACCACATTTGGACCCCTTGTTCTCTGGTTGGACCCCCTTTTTTCAGACTAAAGGTGGGATTAAGGGGTCCATTTGGCTTCAGATCCCCGTACTTTTACCATGCAGCGTTACCTGTGTCTACTAAATTTGTGAAAGTTTTCCGCTACCAGCCTGGCTACAGAGGACAGCATTGACCTAAACGAATAATGAAAAAAATCAGCTGCAAAAAAAAATATGACGGCAAAAGCTTACGCTTTTATTACCATGCGCAGAGAAGATGAGATCTCTGCATGGAGTAACAGCATGGCATTTCCCCTGCATAGTCCCGGGCTAGTTTCCCCGGCCCATTTGAAATTTGTTACGCCCCGGCATACGCTCGGGTATGCGGGATGGGGAATTTATTCAGTCAATCCTGGGTCAAGTCCCGGGTACATCCCGGCTAGATTGACAGCCGCATAAGCAAAATGATTGTGACGATTTCCTAATGGCGCGTAATCATAATAATAATAGGCGACAGAGCTTGCAGATTGTTACGTGAAAGAAGTGCTACATAAAAAAATATTTTTATTATAGGGAATAATAAATGGCAAAGTATGAGGATGAGTTTAGGCCCTTGAAACTCGATATTTAGTTTCTCGTCCTCCCGACCGCGTTATGATTTGTTTTGGCGGTTAGCGGACGAAAATTTCTGAAAATAATTCATTATTTGAATAAATCTGGTCAAGCATCACCTTTTCACAGTCGATATTGGATTTTTTTGGTAGGAAACCTGTCTCAGAAGTCTCAGAAATGAGTCTAAAAATAGACCCAATATTGTTCGTATTTCGTCGTTCCCCTTAGGTTCATTTCACTGTAAAAATATGCCTGTAGCCAAATAATGAATAATGAATAATGAAATAGTTCCCTCATTATGGGCTGAAAAAAATGTGACGAGAAACTCATAATTGAGTTTCAAGGGCCTTAAATGAAATAATCCGAAAAGGACCAACAAGGCAGCCATAGTAAAGTCAACTCCCTATGACCACACTTACTTGTTCACATGGTAATCGTTTCAGGGGTTGTCCCTCAAACAAAGTACTGTATTCTGTGAAATACAACGTGTAAACTCTTAGTGATATTTAGTGATATCTGTATTGATAACATAACTATTATTGCAAGCCTTGTATAGAGTTTCAGTTATGCAAAAATCCATATAAATATCTGTAATGTGTTTTTGTGGGCCGCAAGGATGTGGCAGTGTGTACGTATGTGTCACTAATTTTTTCTTCTCTTTTTTGTATGGAGCAGCCCACAGCTTATGTTCTTTGAATATAGCGAGCATTAAAGCCGAGAATCTAGTTTCTCTTGACTTCATTTTTCCTTTTTTTAAATAGACAAGGGTACTCATGTGTGAATCAATCCAATTTTCCATCATAAATAGAGTTGATGGATGGGTACAATGTCATTTTGCCAAAGTAAAGATTTCAAATTGCACTGGCAATGGTAACTTACGGTAATTTGCCCTAAGGCGACGAAAATAAAAAAAACCCTGTTTTACGGGCCCGACCGACCCTGATTTTTCAGTTTGCAGAATTTTTTTTTTTAGTTTTTCCAAAAATCATGTAAAATCAGCCTGTTTTTAGCCCAAATTTATCAATTTTGGCAAATATTTTAAAAGAAAATTTGTAAAAATTTTTCATTTTTTCTCTTGATTTTTCCAGATTTTTGGGGGCTATTTTAGGCTCAATTTTGGAGCTCAGAAAAGACAAAAAACTTAAAGAAAAAAATTCGCCTGACCGACCGACCCTACTGGAAAGGTCCGCTCGCCCGTAAAACAGGGTTTTCTTTTTTCGTTGCCTAATAGGCATAATACTAGAAATAGGTTTCTATTCGCAGATTCTTATTCAGTGGGCGGGGTTTAGTAAGCAAACACACAATATAATTGGTTATTGCTTATCTAATATGAGACAATATTAGATAGTGAATCTTCATGCAAGTGTTTACGCATGCATGTGCGTAAGTGCGTAAACACTTGCATGTAAGGTTACGCAGTGCATGCAGCTAGTTCATTTTTGACAGGGGAATATTTTTTACTTTTTAATATTATTGAAACAAAATATTTTTGGTGATTAAAACAGGACATAAACAGGATATTAAATAGGCAAAACAACAACTCCTTTCTTTTATTCTCTAATTGTGATCCCACTGACCCTCTCTCCCTCTCACTATAGACCAGTTAACATCCTATGTCACTTGCCTGCGAATCCATTCCTGCGAATCGTTATGGCCCATATTATTAAAACTCTAACAGATACAATTGCCCAGTGTGTACCAGTCAGGCCCACCTATTTCAAGATACCAGGCCCTAACATGTTTACAAACATTGCTGTTAACTGGTCTATACATTTTTTAATCCACTTAATTGTTTATTATCAATAGCAAAAAAAATAAAAACACCCATAAATGACTAACGTCACTCCCATAATTAAACAAACATCCAGAAGAGAAGGATTTTACCAGATCGCAAGCCATGAATGAAAGTTTGTGGCAATATTTTTTAGTTCTCTTCAGTTTTTTCTTTCAGCTAATTTCTCTGCAGGAGACCTCTCCTATTGTCTCCTGCAGGGGGTTACACAATATGATGTATTTTATGGGAAAGAAATAATGCACAAAATCAAATGGAGCTGTTATATTAATAGCAATATTGTTTCTGAATGTAGGTATTTCTATTGAATCCTATACACAATCTATTACCATGAGTCACGTGCAATGGTATCTTTACACTTCTTTTATCTGGAGAGTGAAATGGCTGGACTCTGCCCGCTTAGTGCTATCACTACTAATGCTCATGATCCTAGGCTAGTAAAAGTGTACTGACACACTGAGTAATCTATGAAATCAACCCAGTCACGCCACACTATATAAAGTTCACTAGCCTTGCATATTATGTGTCACTGGTTGGCAATAGATTCATTACGTGCAATTAAATACCCACAAAGTACCTATCATCTGGGTC
Organism: Ophioderma brevispina; assembly: GCA_023653785.1. NCBI lineage: Eukaryota > Metazoa > Echinodermata > Ophiuroidea > Amphilepidida > Ophiodermatidae > Ophioderma > Ophioderma brevispina. The sequence goes on along the minus strand of JAMKCH010076862.1, from coordinate 16,202 downwards.
ATACAAATGTCTCTGGGAAAAAATTAACATATGAATGTTAGTATGCTACCATTGTTGTTATCATCATTATAATGAAATGATTGTTGCTAATACCAATTGATCATTAAAATTATGTGTATGGGTCATCCTGCTGTATCACCTAACAGGCTACACCTGACCCTCTTCAAATTGGCCCTTGTTTTAATATATGTGGTAATTTTGGCTTAAGGGCAGTGTGAACCTTGAGTTTCCGAGTATCTATTTTGGTTTGTAACTTTGCAAATATTGATTATTGTATGTTAAAGTATACATTTCTAGAAAGAAAATTGGACGATGAACCCGATGAGGGCATCAGCTTAATGTGAAGCTTTCAGTATTTGGAGAAAAATACTAAACAAAACACGATGCCCAATATTTCAGACAAGCAAACAAAACAATTTGCATTTTCATGATTTTCTGATGTTATTGTTAGAAAACAAGACAAATTTGTTTGGGCCGTTTTTTTTCAGTTTTAAAAATAGAGCTTACTTTTCGCAATATAGAAAAAATGTCAAAAAACGTGCGATTTTTACTTTTCTTTTCCTTTCCAAACTTTGAGTATATATTGGAGAATATCTTTAGTTTAGAATCGAAAAATGAAAAATGAGAAAACATTCCATGGAGACGGACCAATTGCTATCGTGGAAAGTTAAACCTCCTTTACTTCGGTATTTTTGGAGTTATCGTGTCTGAAAAATTTGCCAAATTTTGCGGAAAAATTGAACATTGCAGAAAATCCATGTTTTAGTAAAAAAGTGACTTTGCACGCCATTTTCAAGCTGTCTCTTTCTCAATAACTATCTTGGAACTTCAACTTGCGGTATGTGTGCAAGTGATCAAATGTACTCTTTATGCACTATGGAATCAAACATATTTGTCTCTAACTCCAGAAATTTAGAAGAATTGAAATTCATCTTGTCTAAATTAGCGCTTTGTTTACATTTTCAAAGATTATTTTTTGTTTTTCCAGATGCGTTGCGCAAAAGTACATTAAAACAAGCGCAGCTTCATACGCAGCAAAAAACTCCCCGCGCGGACACGATGGTGCGCCTTGCGTCTGGCGAGTGAAATGTGCTTAAAATCCCGCCGTTTAGACCAAGTGGTTTTTGTGACTTAAATGGTCAAATGGCTGTTTTAAATCGGCAAAATAACAGCTCAGGATTGTCTGCCAGTGGATAACCTTCGTTGGTAACTAAGACACAGTTTGATTGTTTAAAATGGTGCAACAAATCAGAAATAGGGTAAAAACAAAACATCAGGGTTGGGGGGACCAAACACTACCCTTAAACGAAAAACTGAGTTTTAGCTCTATTGGCTAACAGTATTTATGCTACGGCATGTCCCTTTTTCGCAATTTTGCCAAAAGGCGGCATACCAGGTGATTTTAACTGACCCAATCTTATTAGTAACACTGGACAAATCCGTTGACACTGGTGTCTTTTGTAAAGGGAATTGAATGAGCAATCCAAATACATCATTATTTTTATGCAGGAGCAATTAAACATGTTGACCTATGACCTTTATTTGGCATTTGATCATGTGATCTTCAGATGAACTTGACAAAAAATATTCTATGTTTTTTCTGCAAATATTCCAATGTACTGCAAGTTTTGTAAGACTTGCAAGATCCACCCGGTGGGGAGCCGATATGCAAATGAGGTCATTAATAGCACAAATAGCACTGACACAATGCATGGGTATTTCTTGCATGCACACTACCCAATACGAAAGTTTGTCAAAATATTGGTCATTGCGTTCTGGTGAAAGTTCACCTTTTTAGTAATGGCCCAAGCAGAGCCATGAATATGCAAACGAGCCAATTAAATACATACAGTGTGCCAGGGATTTACTTGCATGCACCACTACCCACATAGGAGTTTGTCAAATTTGAGCATGGGATCTGGTAGAAGTTCACCTTTGTAGTAATGAGGCCAATCAGAGCAAAAATGCAAACGAGCCAATTAATATACATACAGTGTGCAGGGATTACTGCATGCACCACTACCAAAATACCAAGTTCAAAAGAAACACATTTCCTGGGCCTTAAATTTCACTGGGGTAGTGAGAAAATATGAAATTCCTGCCTAATACCAAAATCCAATTTAGATGGAATTAAAGGGGAGAAGGCGGTTATTGTTTGGGTCACACACCTTTAAGCTCACAGGGACAAAGGTTAACGCTTTGAGTATTAACCCTGCTGAACCGTTGGTACAGCAGGGTGTGCCAAATCTTAGGTGTAAATTGATCTGCTCTTGAAGAAATTTGTGAACGGACAGAAATTACAAAACAGTAAGTTGCCTATGTGGCAACATGATGCAAACATTTGCACATAACATCAAAACACACTATCAGAATTAACTGAAATGAGATTTTCTCAGGGATATCAAGTGAACCATAAACCACTGGTGGCACTGAGGGGGGGGGGGGTTCAGGCAGGAGGATATCCCCCCCCCCAATTTTTCCCCTTCCTCCAGTTTGTCCCCGGCCAGAAGAAAAATTGATTTTTGGTAAAAATCAGTGATTCTGGGCTGAAATTGGTTCAAAATCTCCATATTTTGGATATTTCCCCTCCCCCCATTTCATTTTTGCCCCCTCCTTTTTTTACAGCTAAGAAATTCAAATTTGGTTTGGGGATATTGGATAAATATGTATTTCAATATCCTGAAATACCAAAACTGGGTTGACTTAAATATCAGTAATATAGTGATAGCGGGAGAGAGTCATAGGAGCACATTGTTCCAATTAGCCTCTTAATGAAATTTAGTCAGCTGGGTTGATTACATACCAATCTCATAGCGATAGCAGGAAAGAAAATGAGTCAAAGAAGTACATTGTTCCAATTAGCCTCTTACTAATTAGTCTGTCCAGGTTTTGTCAGGATTCTCTCATTTCCTCATTTGCCTAATTAAATATTTACAATTAGAGGAATTGCAAAAATGCTTTATTGCACAATTCTTCATCTAGTCATTTTAAAACCACCACCAAACACAACTACCTGTTTATAGATGAGTATGAGGCCTCTCTAATCTAACACCACAGCTGTTCAGGAACACATCACTTTCTCTCTGCTGTATATGTCAACTCTGATAACCAGTTACGAAATAATCCCAGATATGAAATGTACTTGCTCTAAACACATTTTAACAATGCTAGTACGTGACAAAACATTGCTTGTTCAAACTTTAAAACGAGGTTCACTTTTGGGTCACCGGATTTATGAATAGAATTTTAAAAGGAGGGTTTATGTTATGTTAGTATGGTGAGTTTCTGCATTAATTGGAATCACATTCCAAAACAATTTCAATATCTGGTACAAGATTCTTTGGGTGGTTTTAAATTCTTCAATTTCCTCTCAAATGATAGTCTAGGCCATTGGAAGAACAGAGATATATATATTTTACACATAAAAATAACATACCCCAAAACAGATAGGGACATTGATATGAGGATAAAGACATCTAGGTAATTTGTATGGCATGCGTGTTCTTGTGTTAAACGCCATTTTCGTCGTCTGCTGAATTTAAAGATACTATCAGTGATTAATCCGAAACAGGTAAAATCTATTAATTTTGTAGGAATAGCTTAAAAGTGAAGGATAAGTCTGTGGAACTCTCATAAGTTACTTTTTCCAACTGAAAAATTTACAGGAAAGGAAGAAAACGACAGTGTTCAAAGATAGGAATCTCCATTCAATTACGTGTTGTAGTAAGTGTCCGAACGGACAGTAATGACTAAAATTTATGATTTTGTCCTTATTAGGTTGCTTCTGGTCCTATCATTTGCAGGGTATGTTAGGATACCTGTACTTGTTACAAACATGCAAAAATCTGATTTTTGATGATTTTTTTCGATTTCTGATTTAGCAAATCACTGATAGTGCCTTTAAGACGTTGAGGAGATTTCCAGAAGGAAGCGCCCCCGATGTTTTTCGAACCCGAGTTTTTTTGCATATTTGGAATGCTTTCCAATGTATTAGATCACACCTGAAGTGAATAAGCCGAATACGCCGTCTTTATGTAATAATATGATGATTTAGTACTTTCTGTCGTGCACGACAGAAAGTCAAAGCACGGTGTTCTATGGGGACAATTACGATAGTCAGGCAAGTTCAAAACAAGGTTTGCTGTTTTCTTTTGTACTTGTTTGTCCAATAAACCTTCGGAACGTTCTTTGTAGGTGGTCTACAATCGATCCTGTGCAATTTGAGAGAAATTTGTATCCTAAAAAAATCTCCTCCTGTCACTTTAAATTATAAAATCGTTCTGTTTACCCAAAAGGAAACTGATTTGGTCTTAATCATTTCGGCTGAGGGCTTTTGTATATAAAAGCCTTACAACCATGCAAAAATATCGATTTTGAAAAATCTTGAGGGCGCACTATTTTTCAAATGTGCCAGTGTCTCTTTAAGGTACGGATGAGGCGATGGATCATGAAATGCTCCTTTAATTAAAGGAGTAAAACAGTCAAAAGAACAGCAGAGAAATGTAACACAATACACGTTTTTAGCAGAGATCTCAGAGAAAAACTTCAAAATATCTTTTTGAAAGAGAGAAACAATTAGTTATATTATAAAGGTATGGTATCTACAAATGACTACGTGTACATCTCTGCTTCATATTGTTATCACAGGTTACTGTGCAAATTCAAATTCTATCTAATAGTCTAAATATTGCACTATTTGTCCAGCAAGATATGACTTATTCAATTGAAATATAAATATGCTAACTAATGCCCTTATTGATATCATTGTCTATCTAGTCAGCTAGGATTTTATGTATTATTATTCTGCCACAACTTTATGTACAACTGTAGTATTCACCATAACATTACATTTCCCAGGATGCACCAACTCAACATTACAACTTTGATGACCTACATTATATCCAAGAAAAGTAGTATGCTCCATTTTTTAAATAAAAAAATACTTCAAGTAAACTTGCATCATCCCCCTGGCAAGATGGCAGTCTGGAATATGACCTCAGATGACCTTCGACTTTGGTCCATGACCTTCGACTCCATCCACATATGAAGGAACCCCTATTGCACCTAAACTCCAAGTCTGGTTTGAATCGGACTTGAACTTTTCGAACACCTGAAAAACAAAACCCTAATCAAACTGGAACACACATACACAAACACATACATACTTGCGCGTGCTCTCGCAAAATCCGGTTACTGCTTTTCAAGTCAGGGGGATAATGAGCTCAAGGATGGGCCAACATTTATCCAAAGTAGTTCAGTTGTTCGTGTGATTTTTCTTGCATGTGTGATGGATGAAACATTTTAGAGGGAGATACAAACCCCACCCTGCACCTTTGGTTGGACTAGAGTTGAAGCAATAATGGCACATCTTATTTGATACATGCCTTTCCCATATTTGATCAAAGTGCTTTACATTTATTCCAGTGCATGCCACTAGGAAATCATCACAATTACTGACCAGACAGAAACAATGCAATATCTCAGACAGCATCAAGTTGAATCAAACAAGCAAAACACTTGTAACATTCCTCCTAACAGCTCCCATTTCACACCTAGGTGGAAAGAGGCAAACCAAGATTAACTGCCTTCCCTAATGCAAAACATGTTGGCTATACTGGGACTTGAACCCACAACCTTCTGAACATGAGTTGACTGCTCTATCTAGTGAACTGCATGTGCCTACAGGACAAGGTCAGGTCATGTTTTCTTTGAGGGCCTGCTACTGGTATCCTGGTAACCAGTACCACCTGTCCCAGGGCAGGGTTGTCGGCGGCTAAACCATCACCCCCTTTGGGTTTCTAAGGAAATCCGATGAGGGTAGCTGGTTACCCTGGTAGAACTAAATAGAAGATCACCTACAAGGGCGTCAGCTCTGGAGAGCTAAGGCGGCCATCCAGCACATTGATGTCAGAAGGGCATCTAGTCAATTATCTCTTGATCCAATAAATCCTCACACAGCAGTATTGCTGTGAATGTGAGGTAAATCTGGCCACGCCTGTTAGCAGGGACAAAATCGGATATAAAACTTTGGTTTTACTGCAACTGCTACTGCTGCTACTGCTGCTGCTGCTCCTACTACTGCTACTACTACTACTACTACTACACATCATCTGCCTTAATGGGTCATTTTATGTGTTATTAGAAATAATGTTTGTTTTTAAAATGAAAAGACTATTGATCCATAGAAGAACCTCAGATTACTCGAATAATGTAGGCCTATTCATAAAGTGACTTGGATATTTGGTGCCACTTGTTTCACATACCCATCAACAATTTGTCCTTGTCAATAAAATGTCCGGGGGAAAATCCCGAAATATCAACAACATGTTGACATTCTTGTTGACATAATTATGGCTTTAACACATACAGTGCTCAAGTGATCGAGATCTGATCAAAACATGTGGCAGGTATTATAAACTGCTGCCTTTGTGCATAGGAGGGTGTTTAAAAGACACAAACCAAAGGGGTGTAACTACAATTCCGGTGTTGTATTCACGAGCAAAAAAAAAAAAAAAAAAATCCCCGAAATATCAACAACATGTTGACATTCTTGTTGACATAATTATGGCTTTAAAAGACACAAACCAAAGGGGTGTAACTACAATTCCGGTGTTGTATTCACGAGCAAAAAAAAAAAAAAAAAATTAAAACAAGCAAAAGATGATTTTGTCAATCAATTGTGAACACTTGCACCAAAAAAATTACCAACTGGTTACCTCGTTTATCAGTAAAGGATTACCAAGGTTTCAATGGGAGCACAGCATGGGGTTAGGTGGTGGTATTCAATTTTTCCAAATCTACAAAAACAACTTCATTTAAAGGTGTATTTCATGATTTACCATATTCTGTTTTTGTGCATGTTTGATAGATTTCTTCAAAAGAATCTTTTTAATCCAAATTCCAGTTAGTTGTTAAGTGCATCTGTGTCTTAAGAGCAGTTGATTTTATCACAATGCTCAAAGGCTGTGTTTTTATTTCAGGATTATTAATTTCTTGTGGCAGATTAAATCAAGGTCAGTCATAAAAACAAATATTTAGTACAACTAGGTCAGGATTTAACAATCTTGAATGATAATCCACTTGCAGCTACTTAGAGAAGTAACTTGCAGGCTGGACAGAAGGTTGAAAGGATATATTTACCAAGTTGTAATGTATCTTGAAAAACATAGCGGATTGAGCTAGGAGTCGGCGTGCATAAAGGGGTTCCCCCTTACTGATGAGAGGAATCACATGGGTAGTTCGACGATAATCTGCATAGGTGAAACGGGTGGCAACACATTGAACTTGCTCAAGACTATCCACTCTAGATGTAGTGTGGGGATTCCATGCCTCAGATGCATGTGTTCACATGCGAACGAACGAGGACACATAAGCTTTCTTAACATGACACTTGTCATGGTACATGGACTGGCTTTTTGTTGAGTTATTTTGGCAGGGGGTATTCCAAGAGAGATCAGATTAAATGATCATGTAAAACCAACATAATCATGAGTGACTCTATCAGAACTTGTGAAAATATGGTGTATGGGACAGACCTTGGATCTCAAAATTACTTTAAATTGCTTTTATAATTAATTAAAATGCCAATTCTTCGGTACAATATGTTCATTTGTAACAGAAATACCTTGAATTTTAGAGGCTCTTGTCTTGTATGAGAACCAACCACCCTTTGGTGTTCACAATTCCTAATGGTAAGTGATTAACCCTACTAGGCAATATGCAAATGACGTCCACTAAATATTCATAATATGCAGATAATAGCTCAAAACTAAACAACACAGTACCACTCACCATGCTGTAAGTTGTTATATGCCAATCAGATCCTTTCTTTAAACCTTATTACAGGTGAAAAATAACATCGGGGTATCCTCGGACCGCTGTTGTCGCCTGCCGTCGCGGTTGTGATGAAGGCCTACTGACCTTTTGACCGTGATATGTTGACCTTGACCTCATCAACAAATTAGGGGTCCAATGTTGCACCTATGATTCAGTTTGGTTTTCCATGAAACTCCACTTTTTCAACTGAAGTCAATTTTACATTTTCAGCCCATTTTATACAACTTGTACCTCACATGACACTTTTACCTTGGGAATGTGACCTTTGACCTCATCACAAATGAGGGATCCCATGTTTTGCCCTAATTCAAGTTTGGTTTTCCAATTGCACTTCAACTTTCACATGAGGTCAATTTTACTTTTTAAGCCTATTTTTACAAATTGACCTCACATAAACTTTGACCTTGGCATGTGACCCTTTAACCTACTCAACACGTGGGGGATGCCATGTTGCCACCTGTGCCCCAAGTTTGGTTTAATCATCAAAGTAGGGTGGAATTACAATGCCAAATGTAACACTTTTTCACAACAGACCTCAACAGATATCATCAACACAGCCACTACAGTGGGACCAAAGTGATTCCTATTGTCTTCCTGCCTTAGGGCAGCCGACACAAAAATGGGAAGAATTTGACCTAGTTTCACATTCTGCATTTTTCCTTGGCAATCCAACTTTCTTCCCTTATTTTATTCTTTGATCAGTACTTTTTAATCCACACACACATGCACTGAAAAAGCAATTGTGTTTCAAACAAATAATTCCTTTCATTTTACACAGAACTCTGTTGATGAACAATCCAGTTGAATTTTGTTATCATGACAGCCAGTGTGAGAATGGCAATCCAAACATTGGTAATGGTAGTCACCTCTTTGATACCTCTGATATCAGATTCTCTCTTTGAATGGTGTCAACTAGGCCAGGTGCACTTTGTGCAACAACAAAACAATGCAGTGCATTTGGAGTGTAGTGTTTGCTGCGACTGGAGAGTAGAAATACACTGTCTTCCTCCTGCTGTGCCTGGCTGGGCTTGATGTAAGGGGGCTTTGCCCTTCTTAATGATAATGGCAATATCACATTTTATTACACATTCCCTGGAAAGAGACACTGCACACACACACAAATACAATCAAATACCCTGCATGTTAAAGCATTAATATAAACATGATAAATGGGGCTTCCTCTTGCAAAAATTACAATGGTAGTTTTCCCCAATTCCATTTACATTTTAACCATCTTTGCCCTGTACAATTCAATGGGTATAAAACATTTCAAGTTCAAAATTGGGGGTATTTCTGATTTTCAGAATTGAATTCTACACCAAATTTCCTTTCAGAAAATATAACTATTCTTTATTTTTGGAATCCTAAAACTTTTTTACATTTTTGCCAGTGAAAACAAGGCTCCAGATGTTGAAACCTTACTGCATTTGTGACAGTCTAATTAACTGTGGCACACACCGATTCCCCTTTTCCCAGAGCGAAATTCCCCTCGAACTAGACATTTCTGGATGCTTGCCAGCTTTCAGGGACTTGTATGCCCTTGGCATATTAAAATTTTAACATCATGTGACTCTATGAAATGCATAGCAGGAACGTGAGCTTATATTCCATTTGAGCATGTTCAGCATGCAGCACTACAAATAAAGAGGGGGGAAATTTCTTGGAAATTGCAGCTACACAGAAGGAAGTACAGTCCTAATTCACACGGCACCTATCAGGCTCCCCAGAAGGTTTAGCACTAAAAGCATTTGCCAAGAAAGTGGCGTAAGCTTTTTGCTTACCCTCTCCCCCTCCTTCATGTGATTGCAGATTTGCCCAACCAGTTTTGGACAGACCCTGGAAGATTTCTAAGGCATTTTGGGAGGAGGAGGAGGTGGTATTAGCTTTTAACGACACACCAACACTATAATTGTGTCATATAGTGTCATACTTTATTTCAATTCACTTTTACATCATAGCCCAATGTTAGAAGCAGCAAGAAAACGGAGTACCCGGAGAAACCAAAACGCATTATGAAAATCGCAGGCCCAACTGAACCTGGCACAACAGTGGTGCGAAAAGGAGGGAAGACGCCCACTGCACTAACCCCAAACCCCCAAGCATTTTGGGATCAGATCAGTTTTTGTTTTGTATTTAAACTTTTTGGAAAAAAAACATGTTCAAAATTTAAATTTCACAAAAGGGGCAGAAACCCAACCAGGTGCAAGGGCTTCAGGCTCAAAGGATAATGAATAAGCTTGGTTGTGCACACTAAAATGTTGTATTCCTTGGTTATATTCAGTTATTTATAGAATGAGGGCAGGACAGCCTTGCATAAAAACAATGATCGAGAGATAGTCAATGATATGGCTTCAACAAAAGGTGTATTCAAAGATTGTATTAACAAATAATTCTATAACATATTGCTTAAAGTGCATTTTGTGATTCCAGCACCTTCTGTTTTATTCACTGTTACAAGATAGCCTGACAAAAGCTTATTTACAAAAATTTGAGTGCTTCCCAATCTTGTTGGTTTGTTGTTATGAGCAATTGCTTGTTTCCCGGTTAAATAGGCCAACTGTGCTGTAATTTCTGTCAGTAAGGACAGAAAATCCCAAATTGCGAATTTCTTAAGATGCGACCAAATTTGTACGTAAGATTGTATGCTGATGGATTACTAAGGCTAAGGTTCAGCTGATAACTGATATAAAAATCTCAAATTTTGTAGGTAAGTGGGGGGGGGGGGGGGGGGCGACGGCTGCGGATCAGAAAAATGCTCCTTTAAGTAAAAGAGCCATGGTATGATCCGCTAATAGCATTGTCCCAGACCCCAAGTTTTAAAGTGTAAAAAATTATTGCTGACAGGGAGTCAAAAAGATTTACACTCGGTTTCAGAAAAATATTAAAAAATATTAAACAAGTTAAAATTCGTTTTTGTACATGAAAACGATAGCTCATTATATCCACTATCATTGGATAAAAAAAATTCTAACGTTTACCTTTTCCATTTTGTAAGATATGGTTTAAATTAACGGGAAGCGCCAAAAACAATTGACCACTAGGTTGTACAATTCTTCACTTCCACTGCAGCAGCCAAAAGCCATTGAGTTACTGTAATCTTAAAAATGCTTTTTAAGCATTTACTTTTGTATTTGTTCAAAAGTAACCTATTACCTAATCCGTAACAACGTTGTTATAATATTCTTAACTATAGTCAATGCAAGCGTAACAGGGGCGGGGAAGAGGACGGATTGTCCCTCCCAAGGGCCTGACCAGGAAATAAGCTTATAGCTAGCGGTAAAGCAGGAAAGTGGAAAAGGACAAGCAGAAAGGGAGGAAGAAAAGAGAGGAAAGGACTTGAGATGCAAAGGGAAAGGAAGATGAAGTATGGACGTTGAATGTGTGTGTAATGTTTCAAATATTGATTCCTAAAGTAGCCACCCCCATCAGATTATGAAGGGTCGGTGGGAAACATGTGGGTCAACCTGCGGTATGCACAGGATGCCTACAAATTTGCATTTAGTTCCGCGAAAGAAAGTGAACAATTTCGAAACAATTATTGAAGAATGCTTCAAACTTTGGGTTGTAAGATTCCATAATTTGTTATTGATTCCGATTAAAGAAATAGTTTCCATTTTTCTTGATGAAGATTTACACCAAGGTATCAAAGCAAGCAAAGAATGTCATGATGTACTTGTTGTAGACTCATCCAAAGTCTTTATGCCAAATATCACACAAGTGGTTCCGTGGACAGAGTGAACAAATGGTCGGTACCTATCTGTAAGTTAGCAAACTTCGCAATGCAAAGTTCAAAAAAATCAACATTCAAAAAATTTCTCTAGTAGGTGCAAATAAATTAGTTTTACTATGTTGGTACTCCGTTGATCTTTGTAGATAGATTTTCACCAGTGTATAAAAATTCAAATAAAACGAGTTTGTAATCTTTTTGATTCACCCGGTATCGTGGTTGTCATTGAAAAGTGAATTGAAACTACTTAGCCAAGTGTAAACATGCTAATAAGTTGATATAAACTATTGAGTGCCCAAACCAAGACCCACACCTAAAAATTAGGTGTCTGTCAAAGTGGATTGTTTGTTCCATCGAAGATGGTTTATAAAATCGGAGTGGATAAAGCCACAACATTGCAAGTTTACCTGCATATCAAGAGCATATGTGCAGCAAGCAAGATGATTGGCAGAAATCACAGTCATGCACCAGAGTGGGTTGGTTGTTTCATGTAGCAGTGCAAAGTCTCTGGTTCCAAATTATTTTAAGAATTTAAGGACATGGTACTATGCCTAATAGGAATTCAATCTACATGTCCTCAAGCAGCTAGAAACAAAACTTTTGATTTGGATGGACAAACCCACCCATCACAGTGGATAACTTCTCTAGTTCATTGACATGTAATGGATGGCATGACCATGGTCTTGGAGGAGTACCATTATTTGGCACTTCCCAGATAACACACACTATGAGTTAAAATCTGATCATCAAACCAAGGGCACAGTTTCAGTGCGGTTGTGGTTGTACTTGTACATGCCATCAACATGAATGATGTTATGTGTTATTCTAGGTATCATTATTAACAAAAACTAGGCGGGTGGTGTTTTCTAAATACACCTGTGAATGAAAGCTATTGAAAACTGTGCCTATGATACTTCATTGACTCATAGTGACAAGCGTTGTTTTAAAACCGGTTACTTTAGTTTGAATTTTGTACAATCTCGGTTTGCAATGGAATGTGGCTAAAAAGATTAGAATCATTGATGATAAACTACCCACATTGATCCACATTGCTGAACGCACTTATAATGGATATGGCGTTTATAAAGTCTAGCATTTCCAAACCTGTGGTATTTTAAAAATGAATGCATGAGTATGGTGATGCTGAAAACTATATACTGTGGTTAGATAATCTCTCTAAATGAGAGGGTTCCTATGATCTCAAGTATTACACCAACATATAAGTACTAACATACTCGCTAAGCGATGGGTGTCTTTTTAAAAGACTTTTCTGTTAAAAGGATGTTTATAGCTCAATCCCAAGTCAATCTCACTTAGCATTTAATCTTTAAGTATTAATTGTCATGCCCTGTAGTTAACAGTGTACCAAGAGTGGATAGAGCAGGGTCACTGACAGTGTTGCGGAATAGCCTCTAGGAACGATGTAAAGAATGCAATTTTCAATCTTCTCAATCTCAAAAGTTATAAATTTAAAAATATAAAAAAAGCTTTTTTAAAGGCTTTTAAAACTTATGTTTTCATGAGGTACCACACAAACATTTGATTAGGAGCATTAAGTACTGTCTCATATGTAGGAATATGTTTTTATATCTGTGCTACTCTAAGTTTTCTTATACATGATTAGAAGCATTTTAAAAGTCCTTGTCTCATGCAGGAATGTGTCTTACATCAAAAGATGCCATTAAAATAAAGCTAATGCCACCCCTTAAGAAATTGTTTACTTTCCTAATATGCTTCTATTGTCTTTGAGAAAGGAACACTAATTTCCTCGGCTGGGTAGGGACAGAAGAAGACCTTCAAAGACTGAGCTAAAACAATTGACAGACGTGACCCAAACTGATCTACTTAAAATAAGACTATTACAATGGAAGTCCTTACTTGCTTGTCTGTGCAGACATTTAAACCACACATTTGTGAATAGTTTGGGAGTGCTTTTCAAATAACAAATAACAAATAAGGACATCCAGTGGCGGCTGGTTGAACTTTGATTTGGTGGGGCAGGGGGGTGTTGAGGGGGGGATGTGCCCCCCTCAGATGTGAAAAAATGATTTTTAGATCAATTTGGTTTTGCCATTGGGGCATAGTTTTGCCAACGTTTGATTGGGGAATTGCTTATTTATTTTGAGTGATAATTAAAATGGACTTTTAATCATATTTTTACTTCACATGCATAAACTGTGAACATTCCCCATAATTTACTCTGAAATATGGGAAAAAATATGGAGTCAATATGGAAAAAGTAAACATTGTAAAATGCTGATAAATGTGTTGTCAACAATTTACAGGCCTACAATATTGTACAATAACTACCCCCCTCAATCTCAGTGGGCATTTCCACTGTCCCCTGGAAACAGTTGTGTTACAAAAAATATTACTCTTCCCTATTCAACCAAGCAAATGTAAGCCAAATTGAAGCCACCGACGTCAATTGGGGCGGTGTTTATTTACGTGAGTATGCCGACGTCGCTCCACTCACGTACCAGAACTTGGTAAACTGGGATTTCCCAGTTTCGTAAAAGTTCGGCGAAACCATTTTATAGGAGAATCATTGAAACTGTTAAAATCTTTACTTTTCACTGACGGAGGGTAATTTTGGTGAAAATTTGACTCAGCAATTAAAAATTAATACGAAAAAAGTTAGGGGGTGTGCTGACGTGTACGTGTTAAACGTCGTGTTTGTTGTAGTGAATTTTCTAAAAGTGTAGTGACCCTTCCGTTCGTGTAAACGTTTAAACGTCACAGCACTAGTCACAAACCATTTGAACAGACTTGTAGACTTAATAATCTGTGTCGTTAATTGCACTTGGCTGACGATATTCCTTTTGGCCCCTAACATGTGTTACTTATTTTCTTCTTAATTGTTGGCTTCGTTTTGAGTCCAAAACCACATCATTTTCCAGACCCATGATGACCTTTGACCCCAAAATGACCCCTCCAAAACCCGTGAACCACCAAATGTACGTCGGAGCTTTACCACCACACCAAAATTCATATATCCGTAGTTAAAGGACGGCGAAACGCAGAGCCGGACAACCCACCCACAAGCCACAAAGTTGATTTTTAGTAATATAGATTTTGACTATATGGGGTCAAACGTCAATAGGGCAAGAGGTAAAAAAAGGGCACATGGGTCACCATAGGTCACTCTGCGCATACCAGTAAATGTCCTGGACAAGTGGTTCCTTTAGTTTGTCAGAGCATTTTAGTTGCAGACGGGTTTTATCATATATATTGACAAAAAAGGGGCGTCAAAGGCCATACAGGGCCATTAGCGGCCACTCTATGTATACTCAAAATGAGACTTGGGTCCTCAGTGATTCTTTTGACTATTCACGTGCGGAAGGTAATCAGCAAATGTAGGCCTACACTAAACAGCCTTAACATTCACACTCCAGGTTCCCACGGCAAGACTTACAATGCTCTGTATTGCAGCAAGCTCGATAACATTCGTATATGAGTCTCTTTTACAGCAATACATTGACGCTGGGTTTTAAAAACATAAATAAGGAGGATATCAGAGAGGTCATGGCATTCTGGTAGCAGAGAAGGAAATTGTCGGGTTTAAAAAAAACTGTCTCTACCGGTATCAATTTTTTCAGTATGTTTCAGGGCCAGCCACTGGAGGGAATATCCTCGATCAAAAATAGAGGATACTTACTGACAAATTCCCTGACTTTTGGTTGACACGATTTTTAGGGATATTCCTAGTCAAATGTAAGGAATTTCTGGAAGATTGTGTTTTCCAAAGATTACCGTTAGTATTGATATGCGTACCGCCACTTAGATTCATCATTTTCCGATTTTCAACAAAGCGGGATGGATATTAAAAGGTAAAAGTCAAATGTTAGGCCAATCATTAGTGGAGCACCATCGCCACAACAGTAATATCTAAAACCAGTCAAAAAGTAATAAGGCAAGTGTGTTTGTCGTCTCAACTTGCAATAGAATATATTATCGCAGGTGTAAGGGTTATAAAAATATTCCGAAGTATGCCACTGCTGTTTTATAGCAAGTGATACCCTCTTTGTTGATCCTATTTATATCGAATATTTATACCTAGAATGTAAATATATTAAAGTGTCTTCAACTTTCAAGGACCACTTACAAATTCCGATCTGGCTTTCAAAAGTTTCCAAGGGTGTTGCCTTAAAACGGTCACGTGGGGATGGGAACTGCGTTTAAGGAGCAATGTCATTCATGTCGATCGAAAACAGCCAACAAGCAACTTAATAATGAAAACCAGATACGGTTGTCTCAGCGTACACCAAAAATATTTTCTCAAACACCTCCAAATATAACCAAGATACATAAACTAAAAATTTACAACTTTGCGTCGAAACCAACAAACCCCAATTTTTATCCATCTTATACCGTAAACATTAGGCATAGTCAGTCTAACTAAATGCCATATGGGAAAAAAAAAAAGGATTGCCTTCAACAAAGGACGATTACCACATACCAAATTTGCTAGTTACGGATTTGATATTTTTGCAGTTCTAAAGTAGGCAAATTGGGCTCCGTACTTTGCTGAATATGTTTGAGACTTGGTGCAAAAATTCCCCCGAGTTCTTAACAGAAACTTAAGTTGATCTCCAAGTAACACAACTGCTTTGTATCACCTTAATTAATCGGGGCAACC
>JAMKCH010076858.1:0-16091 GCA_023653785.1 Ophioderma brevispina | reverse complement strand
CAACTTGATATCTAACTGAAATGATCAGACTTTTTTTTTTTTTTTTTTTTTCTGGAATCGCGTTTGATTGCTTGTTTGCTTGTTTGCAGCTGCTTGTTGTGTTGTGTGCATTTTAAAGGAATGCTTGTGATGATGCCAACGTCCAGGGTGCCTGGCGTTTGTGGGCTCTGTGATGCGAATATGCGAAAGAGGCAGTTCTCTCGCATACTTGCAAGGGTCTAGGTATTATCTTGGGGGCTTTGCCAAGGTACAAAATTGAGTCCTAATTTCATTCAGTTGGGATTGCATGGCTAATTGCTTGATTAAACCGTTCTGTGCACATCAGATGCGTTAATGGCATTTTTCTGGTCAGTTGTCATTATTTCGTCTGTGGGCAAATAGGCTAATATTCTATATATGATAATCTATGGTCAATGTTCATCAGTATTTTTTGTTCATTTAAACATGACCAAAATAACCTCTTTCCCATGTTCTTTTGTTTCTAAAACTTTGATTTTTCACTGCCAACTTGATATCTAACTGAAATGATCAGACCTTACTGCTTCCATAAATTTTCACCGAAATGTTGAAATATTTCTGCAAACTTTATCACACCCACACCACGCTCCTTATGTGAGTAAAAACACATCCTGTGGTGGACCCATGACCAAAGCACAGCTATATGGACATATCCTTCAATTTCATCATATGTTGCTCAGCCCCGAGCACGATTTGCTGGTGATAGTCCTTGTGATAGTGTGTGCTCCAATCAATGCGATAATTCCATTGTAAATAAGTTTAAATTTAGTACAATATCAGCTGATTTTGTTTTTGATATTTGTAACATACAAACGAGTAATTCACCAGGATTAGATTAGATTAGAATTCAATGTCAGGATGTTGAAATGAGCAGGGCCCTTTATATCAAAATGCCTTGCTCATATCTGCAACCTGTCTCTGAGTGGAACTAATTTTCCTGTTCAATGGAAAAAAGCCAAGGTAACACCAATATTTACGTCAGGTGACAAAACAGATGTAGGTAATTATAGGCCCATCTCAGTATTGTCAAATTATCGAAAGGGCCTTTTAAGATCAATTATATGTTTATTTAAAGCGGCACTGGCACATTTTCAGAAAATATGAAATTTCTTCAATTTGCTCTTAAATGATAGTCTAAGCCATTGGAAGAATAGAGACATAATTTACACAAAAAAATAACATACCCAAAAGCAGAGAAGGACATTAAGTTTGCCGTAACTTTAATCAACAAATGTGTCTATTACATGAATATCATATCATCGCTGGGCGGGAAAAACCTCATATGTACATTTGACCGTTAAGAGCAAAACCTCACATGTAGTAAAAACGGTAACATGACAAAACCTCATATGTAACAGTTTCGGGAAACACCAAAAACTGATTAATGTGCAATAATGCCTTTTACAAGAAAGGTGTTCCTTTCTAAATATAGTTAGATAATTATATACTCTAGATTCTGAAATAAACTGCCATTTGATTTACTACATATTTGGCTTGAAATTCAAACTAGAACCTGATGTGACCAAAATGCACATATGAGGTTTTAACACTGGGCCCACTTTTTTCATATGTGGTTTTGCATTTGACCTCTGGAGTTACATATGAGCTTTTTCCCGCCCAGCGACGATATACTCCTACTCATTGATGTTAAAACCACAAAGATCACAGACCGGTCAAACAAGGTGCATACCGCGAGAATCAATTTTGGGGTGTGTTTTCTTGTGTTATACGCCATTTCCGCGTCGTCTGCTGAATTAATGTCGCCTTTTAAATCGTTCTGTTTACCCACAAGCGCGCTGCTTTGGGTTTAATAATTTCAGGTGATGGATATTGTATATTAAAACTTTATAACCAATCAAATATCAATTTTGAAAAATCTAGAAGGCGCACTATTTTTCAAATGTGCCAGGGTCTCTTTAACAAATGCAGGCTTATTATCAAATGCTCAATCTGGTTTCCGTCCTAACCATTCAACTTCAACAACTTTGAATAATGTTCAGGATTATATTCTGAAAAATATGGACAATGGTTACGCTACATGTGTTATATTTCTTGATTTAAAGAAAGCGTTTGATACAGTGAATCATGAAATTCTTATAAAGAAACTTAAACATTATGGTATAGATAATAGTGAACTGTTATGGTTCAAATCATATATGGGCAACAGACCTCAAACTGTGACTGTAAATTCAACTTTATCCGTCTTCCAACCAGTTAATATAAGAATTCCTCAGGGTTCTATATGTGTAAAACTAAAAATGTGTCTGATTTCCAATTTCAATTAGAATCATGCCTGAGTAAGGTAGCCGATTGGTTCAAACTAACAAACTTACTGAAAATGTAGATAAGAGAAGTTTATGATATTGGTACTAAGTACTTAATGATCAATGAGTAACCAATTAACTTATGTATGGACACAATCGATAGAGTAGATTGAATTTCAAATACAGTGTGAGGGGGGGGGGTGTGTCAATAAAAACCCTACATCAGGAAATAATTTTTCTTTCAAAGTTAAACATTATTTTTGTTTTTAAAACAGTTTTTTGTGTGTGTAAATTTTGAGAAGATTTTTATTTTGGTGTCTTTCGGGACTTTGGGTTCAGAAAACTATGTCAATTTTGCGGAGCGACCTAAAAAATCAGTTTGGCCGATTTTAGCCATACAATGCGGAGAGAACGGCACACCGACATATACCCAAAAACACTTATAGCAAAGAAATTCACACATGCAATTCAGTTGGTACGATTTCTTTCTGACAAAAACATCGTTGAAAAAATGGTTATTGTGTAAAACATAATTATAAGGAAAATATCTTCAAAAATTAATTTAGCTAATTGTTCAATCATAAAGAGTCGGTATTGAAAATCACTCCATCAGTGGTCTCAGTCATGAACATATGGAACTGGTCAGATGATTTTTTGTGTTACATCTCTAAGGTAATTAGTTTGCACAAATAACAGTATACTCAGCGTCCCATACATTGCGAGAAGAAATAAAGATGAAGTTTTCTTCAAATAAATTGGAATTAAAACTTAATATCAAGATCGCGATGAAGACCAAAAGGTTTCACCATGGCTTCAAGTTAGTAAAAAAGCACGAAAATCTTGCATGATCCAAAGTAAATGTGGTTTCACCAGACTATCTGACTTTCTTATTTGGGAATTTGAAACATTTTTTTCCACTCAGCCATTTTTTTTTGTAATCTCCGGTGATATTATTTTTATAATCCTTCAATTTTCTCCCCCTTCTATTGTTTAACAATAATTAATGTAAGCGTTTTACTCAAAATCACTGTGAAGAACATGTTCCTCTATGTAAACGAGATCTGGACATGTTACTTTATGTAAGCGATACATCTTCATTTGGCTCAAAATCGGCCAAAACAGGATTTTTAGTCTCTCAGCAAAATAGGCATAACTTCTTCCTCCAAGTCCAAATGGACACCAAATTAAACGTTTGCTGAAAGGCCTGTTTATCCATCTTTATAGCCGAATAAACATTTGGAAGCCAAAATTAATTCTGACCTATTTTAATATTTTTTATTCTGAAATGTAGGTTTTTTTATGACTCCACACTGTACTCGATGTAAAATTAGATAGCAATTATGTCTTGGTCAGCTCATGTTGATTATTTGTGTAAACATGTGTCTAAGATACCTGGATATTATCAAACGTAGAAACAAATTCTTCCAAATCATACTATTGTAAGTTATCAATACTCTTGTCATCCCTCACTTTGGCCATGGAAGCACTGTCTGCCTCAAATTTCTCGGCTGAATTTCAAATACGCTTTTATGCTTTAAATATTGTGTGAACGGATTATATTTGACCAAATTAACCCTGTCTTACCAAGCCTTTTTCGTAGACGGTTTTAACCAAGAGGGGTGGCTACCCCCCCTTGAGAAAATCGTTATAAAGCACACCGATGCTTATGAATTTTTCATACCAGTGAAAGCTATGGTCTCATATTTCCCCCAGATGACCTTGAATCATTAGGGGGAGAGGATAATACCGCTCTAACTAAAGTTTGTAACTAGGCAAATATATACGTGTTCTTATCATTATAAGGAGACGAACGCGTTAATGTGCATTAAAACCACAATTTGGATTTTGGAACTTGATTCAAATGTTTCCCCCGTGGGGTAAACACACTCCCCATTGAAGAAGGGGGAAGCATCTGGAAATGTGAACCCCATTGTTTTCTAACAGTCTGCTCCCTATTGAATGCACAACAGCAAGAAAATCCATTTTAGCATACAAAATTATTACGGACTGTTCATATGACATACCAAACCACGCTAATTCTGAATAGTAAATGCTTAAAAATAATATTTAAGAGGGGATTCAACATAAAAAAAAAGCGATTAGGTTAGCATTGTAGGTCTGCCTCATGCAAGAATGGGTTCTGTAGTTTTCCGCTGGACAGGCGATATGGTCCTCCGGATCATAGTCCACCTTCACGGTGAGAATAGGGCCACTTCGATTCATTGATTTTTTGCCGCAAACTTTCACGCTTTATTTTCCGTTGTCATCTATGGACCCGGGATATGGCTCCGGGCGAACCATATTTCCTTTTACAAGGTCTCACCACCCAACTCTTTAGTAAAAAAATGGATCGCATCAATACAACATTAAACGTTGGGCACGGGGGGGAGACGCCCGATGTTCGATACTAGAGTTGGGATTTAGGAGGTTTGCCGAGCTCCTGTGGAAGCTCTATGGAAAAATACCTAAAATCGCCATTAATATGCTGATTGATTTCTCCAAAACCGCTCGATGGATTCCTTCAATTGTTACCACAACGGCAAGCAGAATCATTTTAAGCAATTTTGTTCTGCGAAACTTTTGGTTCATAGAAAAATTGGAGGGAAAAAAGAAACATGCATTTAAAATTCAATTTCGCGCATTTCAAAAATCCATAGACTGCTTAGAATGTTATTTATTCAAATTAAGTTCATTCTCAGTATTAGGAGCGACCACGCCTATCGGACTCCACGAGGCCGAGACGACGTATACAAAACGCACAGAGAATACTGCGCTCATGCAAATTACAAACGTTAATAACTAGGACCGTATTGGACAGGATCCGGCTTATGTCGAACCACTTTTTACTCAAATGTCCTTTCCAGACGGAATTTGTCATAGTAGTTGATCGCATGTTTTCGTGCGCTAAGTATATGATTCATTTTTATGGGTGTGACTTTTTGTCAGCAAACCGTTTTCGCACATTATGCCAGAAAAAAAAATGACCCGTATCATGAGCCTTTAACACCATAGATCTATATACATGTTTATCGGTATTTATATAGAGTGCCCAATTTTTCCGAATTGCCCGGTAAGGGTTGTAACAGGGATGCCAAATAAATCCGACCTTCCACCTGCTTGCGGCACTATCCTTGGACAGACAAATGCAGATCCAGCGAAAACTTGAATCAATAAAAAATATAAAAAACAAAAGCAAAAACATTTCCTCCAATGAATTCCAATATGCCCGGTCTGTAAATGCAAGAGATGGCGGTTTCTGGTTGCAAAGTACATTGTGTTTGAGCAAAAATCCATATTAGTTAATGCAGTATTAAGTTATCATAAAAACATATAAAGTATTAAATATGTTCATGAATTGTAGAAAAGCCCGCAATACAGAGAGTCAGATCGATAAACTGGAAAACAATCATTCCTTTTTCTGTTTATGGAATTACCGTTTTCATTTTAAGGCTCTCAAGGACAAGATTCATAGATATTAATAAATAAAATCACATGGTTTACGATGCTTTCGGTTACATCTTGTAAGTAGGATTGATCCAGCATCGGTTGTTTGTTTCCTAGGGGCGCGTGTTATTCGATTTATTGCTATCTAAAAAAACAAATAAATCCAAAAAAAAGGCGAACGACGCCTGAAAGGAAACCAATTAAAAAAAACGGAAAGCCATATAAGTTAGAAATGCAAAGAGAACACCAAGTATAACGTAAGGTGCGCCCCTCCCCATGGCCAATTGATTACATACGATATGTATGTTGACATTACGTCATGGCAAACTGTAGGGCAGTTAACGTTATTACCGAACACGTTGAGAGAAAGTCACAAAACGCAGTTTGCCGAAAATGCCGCAACGCTTTGCGTGTCGGCTAATCAGAATGACTGGAATTTCTAGAACGTATTCCTGGCCCTAGCTACCATACAGAGACCTGCTTATCATGACATTTGTGTAGGTTCATGGTATACTGAGCTGCATAATACGTTCGTTTTTTCCCCTTTCAGGATTAACAAGAAATTGCTCGGGCTCATCGATACGTGTCAAAAATATACTTGAGGGTTGAAACACAGGGAGTTTCCGTAATCTGACCCATCTGACACACTGTTGTTTATGCTTTTTTTGACACACTTATGAATTCGGAAACATCCGGAATTAGACATGTGGTTTTATTACGTAAGGTTTCCGAATTCATAATTGGTCATAAAAAACCGTGTGTCAATGGCCAGCCAGGTTACGGAAATACCATTTGACTCCCGGAAAACTGCCTCTTTTGTATTGCGAGCCAATTAAAGGGGCCTTCGTGATCCCCAACTCGTCCCCCCGACGTACCTAAAAAAAGTTTGAGATTGTTATATTTCATCTGACACATTGGCTTCAGTAACTCCATCTACGTGGCAACTCGGTCGTAGCTGTAAGAAATTCGCAATTTGTATTCTGTCGTAAACGGACAGAATTATAGCACAGTTGCCTATGGGGCCGTGGGAAAAAAGTAATCCTGCTTATACACAAAACAGCCAAGATCGGTCAAACTCCAAGATGGAAATAACCTTTTCTAAGGGATATCTAGTGCACAATGAAGAAATAGGTAATGAAATCAGGCCCAATGCACCTTTAATGATTGTATTGATCCTCTCACGCAGTGGTTTTACTAGTCAAACACGTTTCGACAAAGGGAAGTTTGTTTTCGGTTAATTAAAGTAGGAACGCCAAGTGTATTACTTCGAGATTTTTACAGGACGTGACCCCGATATGACGTCAAAAATTTTAAATCAAGGCGCTCCAGATTTGCGCGGCCGAGTCTCGAAGAGTAAAAAACTAAAAAACGAGTACGAAATACAAAAAAGATCATGTATTTAGGCCAATGAAAATTTACCACGTCGGAAATGCTACAGAGTTGATCTCCCGGTGACAGAGTGGTCCAAAAAACCGTTTACACTTTTTCATCTGCAAATTCCTTCAAAGTGGGTGGGTAGACATAAAAATAGTTTGATGAATTATTAACACTACAATATGTTGTTGGGAAACATGGTGGAACAACGCGTTGAAAACAAAACGCTGCAAATCGACAAAATGGAGCCATCTAGAGAAAAAAGGTCAAACACCACTGTGCACACACGTATCTTCACTAAATCCACGTCCCCCCTCACCCCTCCACACCTCCTCTCCCTTTACTCCTCTACGCCCCGACCCTCCGTTATCGCCCTCAGCAAGCCCCCTCTTAACCCTTTACCTTTGCTCGTCCACCCACTTGCTCAATCCACCACCACCATTGCATCCAGACCCACTCTCCTTTCAATCAACCACTCCCAGTCACATACCCCCCCGCCTCGATTCAGCATATTTTTCTCTCTCTATTCTATGGCACTCTATTGGTGGTTAAGGAATTATATCCAAGATTGATACACACACATTTGAACAGTGCACCCGTCATGGGACTTGGTATTTAATAATAACCACAAAGCAGCATTAAGACCCCCTCAAATTCTTTCAAGTTTCTCTTATAAATTAAAAATAAAACGGCTGCATCATTTCTTCTTTATGATCTTTGTCTCCAAACCATGCAAAACTTCGAAAATGTACAAGCAGAGTTTCTCGATCAGTCACCCCCCCCCCCCATGGCAAGAAATACATGAATGTATCTTCAATTTAAAATGCTCTACCATTATGAAATCAACTTAATTATATGAAATAGGCATTTCAAGTTCGTTTCACGGTTGAGATATTATCTCCTTCATTTTCAAACGGTAAACACTTAACACAAACGTGAAGGGGTGTCAGTAGTTTGTTTTAAGTGAGTGACATCCAGTTCACGCCAATGGTATTGATTCTGTAACCATAAATGGTTGTCCTATAGACTTACATGTGTGCAAAGGGGTTTTGACATTTTCGCTATATCGGCGCATTTTGTTATTTGAGCGTTGTTTGAAACGCCGTTTTCATCCAAGCTAAAACAAGATATTGTTGTTAATAAATCTTCAAAAATTGTGATATGTCCCCCCACTTTTGAGAGATTTGCAGGATATAAAGTGGAAACCTTTTTTTGGACCACACTGCTAATTAGTTTGTTGAAAAAAATCGTGAATCGATGGCATTGTAGACGGCCATTCGCAATGGTGTGTTTTCGATCTTAAATTCGTTTGCACGCGTGACATGGACACGCAAGGGTGACCGCAAGTGTAAATAACGGGAATAGTGCAGAAATGTTGTTGAACGCTTTTTTTTGCATCTCTTTGAAGAAATAGGTTGTAAGTTGTTAAATTTTTATTAGGAAAATGGTATCGTTTTACAGAAAGAAAACGTAATGGAATATGGTATAGTTACATATGGGGGCCCCACACCACTAAGGAAACTCATACAGAAGTTGGAAGCCGGTACAAAACAGAAGTTGCCGCTTATCATGGGGATTGGAAGGACAGTAGTGTAACAGCAATGAAGGAAGAACTTGGATGGGATAATTTCGAATAGGACGGAAAGTGACAAAGAATAAACAGCTCTGAAGCACTCCTGGGTGGCCTCGCCATACCGTTACGAAAGATATGAGCCGGGTCACACGATCTTCTCGACATCTCAATTTACTCCAATTTCATAAGCAAAAAACAACGGTCTTAAAGTACACATTTATACCAAGGACATGAGTAGACAGGAACTCACTACCAAAGTACATCACAAATAGAGGATAAGCCAGAAATTCAAACGGAATCTAAGAAAACGCATAAAGACAGCAGGAAAACTAAAGAAACCAAACAAGTCTTCGATATTGAAAGTGCCAATCCCTACCCGTTTTTGCCCCTTTTTAGGCGCGTTTGTTAAGTAGAAACAGGCCAGACAGCAGAAAACCAGAACCAGAAACGAAATTGTACTACACATAATAGGAAGAAGAAAGGTTGTTTTTTTTTATTTCTAAAAAGTAATCAGAATCATCAACCTAACAATTAGAATAAGTAACAATGATTGTCCATTCATTTTAATTTTTAAAAAAAATAAACAAAGTTAAAAACAGTTGATCGTAGTGTTGATTCCATCGAGAAGGGACGATTCCATTTACTCAAACTTCACTTCTATAGCTTTCTAGGGCGGGATGGTACTTGCACCTCAGTCTACAGCGTTATCTTATTATGAATTATTAATTGATTCATAAAAAAATTTAATGTTAGAACACTTCTATGGCAGTTGAGTTGATGATAAATGCTACCTCAGTTACAGTGCGTTACTGCATTGGAAGCTAAGGGGTGGGGGAAAAGGGCCCAGCATAATCAGCATATACTCCTTAAGCCCACCAAAATATGATCCGGAAAAATAATAAATTGATAGTAATGACAGTATAACATGAATATTTTAATTCCTTTTCCTGGAGCTGCCGCGCCCAGAGTAGATGTTGGGAACCAAAAAATATGCCCCTTGGCTGGACTGGAAACCTAAACTCGTATTATTGGAAACAGTTGTTCTTGCTAACTGAAGCTAACAAAGCTGGGGGTTGGAGAAAGAAGCGATATATTATCGGTATAGAGTTGACCTATCTATCAACTATCATTTTGGGAGTTTCCGTAAAACCTGACCCATGTGACACACTTTTTTCTGATACACATATGGAATTCTGGCACGTTACGGAAACTCCATTTGACCAGTTGTTTCAACCTAATAACAGTACGGTAATTATCCTGCGATAAAATCCTACCAGAGATAAGATATGCCATAATGAATCTCACATGCTTACAAATGGTGATTCATTTTTTGATTAGATTAACATTCATCAGTTCACTTGCAAAAAGTAATTTATGTCCATTAGTCGATGAGCAAATCAACAATAATTTTGTTTTTCTCTTGTTTTTCATGTTTGCTTATTATGGATTCACGCCATTTTAGCGACGTCTCTGAAATGGTAAATTAATGGTTATGTAAGGACAATATGATCTATATTGGCCTTTATATTGGATCGTTAACCTAAGTGAACTGAAAAACCTCTGCCAAATGTTGTTCATCTATATACGCTGTGAGTGTGTGTTTATATTTTTAAAACACTCTCATGAAAAGGAAATTTTAATTTACATATTCATAGTCAAAACCATGTACCACAAAATATGCAAGAGGTTGTAATAGCAAATAGGTTGTGTATGGACCAAACTATTTAGAAACAAACATACCGAACAAGGCACCATCGTAAAACAGGTAACCATCTCACATTAGTTTATATAAAAAACTGACAAGTTTAAAATGTCATTAAACTGATTGTAAACACCAAAAATAGATTGAACCAGAACCCTCAAAAGAAATTGCCAATGGTCACCCCATATTGCGTTCAAACATTGTTTGATTTCACAGTAAGATTTTAAAGACATAATTTTGGAAATTTCCAATTGTGGATTTCAGATTAAATCTTAATAACCTCACATGAGTTTTTCCAAGTTACTGAGGGTTCCTAACACTGGCACTAACCACTAACTCATGGAAAACCATTGCAATTCGCAACACAATATGGGTGGATGTGAAACGGTTGGATTTCCTTGGGAACTTGCTTTGCACCTACTTCAGATGAACTCATGCACCAAGCCATGAGCTAAACTTTCTGTGTGCCAATGTTTGCGCCGAAGCATAGGTAGTGGGTCGTCAGTAACCACAGCGCCACTTTGTGCATTCCATGGGTTGGTTGTGTGTTCGAGGAATACGGAACAACTGACGCAGGGCATGCCAACAGGAAACTCTTCGGGCTGAAGGTAAACCTTTACATCACGACATGCGCTGTCATAAGGCAAAGCCATAATATGTGTCTTTGATCAGGTTATCAGGTCGACGAGGCAGTAAAGCAAAGATACGATCCAACAGGCCACTTGTCTGAGTGAATGGTGAAAACATTACCTTTAGCTATATTCAAAGCGGTTAAAGCATTAGTTATTTTTTTACGATAAATATATACATAAATGTTATTCACTTTTCTAAGGTAGTTTAAAACAGTTTACAATATGTTTCACATCATCGTTGTTGTTTTGTGTGCTAAGGAAAACGAAATTGCATTTGTTTAAAAGAATGGTCGTATTTGCGTCCATTAATTCAATATTTGATCATTATATTAAAGTAACATTATTTTCATGCATAACGATTCCCACTACCCTGTTCAAGTGAATTCATGCATAATTTTGAATTACGAAAAGTGCCTTTTGTGGGAGCTATAAAAGGGCCCAGACGTCCATTGTTCATTTTCCTCTGCTCCCAAGCCCCGTGTGCAACGAGCCCCACGTTTTTCAGAGTTGGTTGTTCGTTACAAGCCAAAAAACTGACATAGATGTTCCCTAGGCTATTGCGTCGTCCCAACGGCATTGTCAATTAAGACGAAGGGTGCTCGTACTCCAACGGGAAGGATACAAACGACCAAAAGTCAGTGATTCCTTCGGGATATCGCAGAGTACGGTCTGTAAAATCCTGTCAAACGGGCTCATGTAGGGTCGGTATCATTATGGAGGGAAAAGTCAATGGTGGTGCAGAGGAAAACATGAACATGAAACCAGTCGTGTACTGGGACCATTTTGGAAAACCACGGCCTACCACATGCGAGAAGAGTTGTGCAAACAATTTCGGCTGCATGGCGACAACGCCACGCCGCAAGGGCGCACTTTCGCTGTAGTGAGGCCATTTATGAGGCAGAGGGGGGGGAGCAGATACAATGGCCTGCTGCTCCCCTGATATGAACCCTATCGAGCAATTGCCTGCTGAGTCTTAGGCCAAGCCATCAATGACAGGGACATCTTTCTCAAAACTCTACAGGAGTTAGCTCAGGATATGTGACCGATAATTGGGACGCTCTGCCCATTAACATCATAAACAACCGGTGGACAAATATGCCGCGAACTCTTGCGCAATTGATTCATGCCAGGGGTGGCCATACCCATACTCGATATTAGTTGACTGATTGACTTTAAAACCGTACCTTGAAAATTTCGAGCATGAATCATGTGTTTGAACTGACTGATATGGAAATAATAAAACCAACAAGCCCTAA
This sequence comes from Ophioderma brevispina, assembly GCA_023653785.1. Lineage (NCBI taxonomy): Eukaryota > Metazoa > Echinodermata > Ophiuroidea > Amphilepidida > Ophiodermatidae > Ophioderma > Ophioderma brevispina. The sequence continues at coordinate 3,828 of JAMKCH010076858.1, read as the reverse complement.
ATCTTTTCTTTCAGGCAAGGAATAGTTCGTAAAGGGTTAATGAAAAGATAAGTTATGGTGATATGTCGGAAAGAGACTGGTCAGTAGTTGTGGCGACTTACACCAACTAGATTATCATAAACAACTCACCACTGTAAGAATCATTCAATACAAAAGTAGTAAAAAGATGTATTGCCAACTTTATGGCAAGAATGTATAATCCGATAACATTTCGCTCCCATCGACCAGGGAGAATATTAAGCGAAGCTCTGGGTAATAATCCATTTGATATTAAGAGGTGAACCCGAAACACAGCCCGCGCGCACTTATCGGTAAAGGACGAGAAATGCGCAATTATTTACATATCTTTAGGTGTCACAGGCGTATATATACAGGTTGTCTCAGAAAATACCACCCAAAACTTATAGGCGACATAACTTCAAAAAGTAAGTATCACATATGAGAAATTTTCAAAGAATACTTGAAGCCACAATTAACTTTTAACATTTTTTGATGTAAACATCACTCGATTCGGTTCAGTAGTTTTGACGAAATTAAGCGATTATGTAACACATTTGTCAATGGACCATTCCTTCCAAGTGTGCTCCAATAATGCAGATTGTGTTAACTACCGCTGATCACTTGTGTGTTATTTGTCAAGCTGTTCTTCTTTTCATTCCCCAAAGAACAGGCCTTGTTAATATTTGTAAGTTCAATGCCGTTTTGTTCATTTTATTATAGTAATAAACAATTACTGTGACAATTATAACCCAATCCAACAGAAAAACAAACATGGTAAATAACACGGATGATAAAAAAACAACACCAATAGAATCTGTAGAAAATGTGAAATATGTTAGTTGAACTGTGGTGGCAACTGAATAGCACTGAATTGAGAAGTTTAATGAATACTTTAACAGGTGGATAAACTGAACAATAAGATTATTCACAGGGCCGTACGCAGAGTTATTTTGGGGTGGGGGCGTGCGGGACTTCGAAAGTGACCTTTTTTCGAAAAAGTGGACTTTTTGGTAAAAGTGGACCTACCCCTCTAAAAATAAATGGTCCTTTTTTGAATTTTTGCACAATGTATCACCAAAAAGTGGGACTTTGGTGTCAAAATTTGCTAAATTTTGGACCTTACGGGCCTGATGTGTTCACAATAGTTTTTATTCAAATTGGATCATTCTTATTCCAATAAGATGGTGATCTTACATTTAAATAATAAGGCATGATTTGAGGCAAATTCAAAAAATTCCCACGTTTAATCATTAGGCCTACTCTGTACTGACAGGAGACAAGATGGTTGGTCAACATTGTCGCCCATACAAAAGTGCGTTTGTGTTTTCAGAGATATGCCGAAACTGGTCTCATAACATTGACTTGGTCAGCAGGAATAGATTAAGATGCCACAGAAATCTCCTTGCAAGAAGACAATCTTGAAACAATTTAAGAAGTACCGTGGAAAACGGGTACAAGTAAAATTTGAACAAGAGTCGCGGAATGCGGAGAACCGCCCGAACCTTACAGAACATTGCAGTCTTCAGACGAAGTCTTCGTCTAAATCAAAGACAAAAGTTGCAGGACGTAACAATGTGCCCCAAATACTTTGCATTTGTTGGCATGCTGGATATACAAATCTTGAATGCATTTTATCAAAACGGAGGAAAATATACACCTCTGAATCAATATTAGCAAACAGAAAAAAAAAGGTGACTTTGTGGTTAGAGTTTATAAAGATAACCTAATGAATTCAAACTTTACTTCGGTTTCAATATTAATTTCAAACCAAACTTTCTAGAAAGCGTCTGAATGATATGCAATTTCATTAATGTGAAAACGGAATTTCTGGATTGGCAACAGCATGGTATTAACATTTATTTGTCAAAAAGATGAAAATGTCAACTGCATTCTCATTTCAATTTTTTTTAGTGAAAAAGAACAGATGTTAACTTTCTTTCTTGTAATTATGTGCAATTTTATGTTGAACCTGGTGCCCAATGAATATTCTATTTTGTTTTTTTTTAAAGAAATAAAATTTAAAAAGGAAGTAATGATTATTTATCGTTGTCTGTCTGTTAACTTTGATTACCAAACTTGGAAGGAAGTGTCATTGACATGTGTTACATATATCGCTATTTTCAAAAACTACTGAACCGAATCGCATGTGGATGGTTACAACTAGAAATACTGAAAAAATAATTGTGGTTAAGATTCTTTTTGAATTTAGCAAATGTGATATCACTTTTGAAGTTAGGGTCACCACTAGTTAGGGGGTTTAATCTTTCTGAGGAAACCCTGTTATATATATATCAAAACTTACCAATCACCATACTCGGAATATTATCGTAATTGGTAATACTCCAAGACATTGCGATCAGCTCCGAAACCAGACCACTTATACTTTTCTAACACATTTTATTGTTCTTTATCCCTCTAATCATAATAACACGAATTCTTTTCAGCCCAGATCTAAATGAGCAATGTCCTTTATACATAGCAAATTTAGCGTGGGCAGATTGCGAGTCGCCGCGGTGGCGCTTTCTTGAAAACCAGAGGCTAGCGCCTCTGCATTGTAACGAATCATTATAGTCGATGCCAGCAACTGTCAGATATATCAGAAGAAATCGCACCTTGATTAGATGAGATGTATTGGCTTGTTCAAGGTCTATGGCCCGCGAGCGCTATCGCCTGGTCCCTCCGAAGCCCCAAAATTTTACCGGAAAGTGGTCAACATTTTGGTATCAGAATGATAGCTGCATTTTTTTTTACCCTGTGAAATCTTAGAGCCAAAGGTTGTTTGGTTTGGAAGTGGAAGTTATGAGCGACAAAATTTGCCCTATTTTGGTCATCATTCTCGACCAATATGAATTTTACACAGTACTCTATGGCAGGGCTTAGAACAAAATCACGTTTTTAGCTCTCGTATTAAAAAATGATTGAAATATCGGCGCGACGAAACTTTACAGGTGGGGTTTTGGACTGAAGGCCAAAATATCAGATGAAAACTGCATATTCCTTAGATCGGGACATCCCCCTTTTAAGGTCAGCGTATATATTTTGTGGAAACGAGGCCATGAGTTTGTCTTCGTTTGGTCGACATCGAAAACCCTCGTTTGCCCCCCTAATTTTCTAGGGTACTCTGTGGAATTATAATTCATTCAAAGTCATTGACCCCCCCCCCCCCAACTATCTACGGCAACCATGGGTTATTGATTGCGGGGTACCTTGGAGGCCGGGGGACAGTTGTCCAAACTAAGTGTTAAAATTGGGATTTATTGGTATGAATATATCGGCACATATAAACAAAGGACATATCACTCAATAATCGTTACCAGATGGTTTTCATTGCCATTGGAGTATTCCTTTGCGAAAAAATTCAGATTTATTCCGACAAACGTACACAACTGTACAGAATCATGGAAGTACCAGTTTATTCCAGGTGGTTATATTTACAACCGCACGAATGCCATACCGAAACAGAAGCCAGAGAAAATATAATCCATAACGCGCATATATCACGAGCAAGTTCGCCACAAGCCTCATCCTTGCGGAAATTCGCTTGCAGCCCACAATGTAAGTTCGTTTAAATTTTTATTGCAAAAAAAAAATACTACACTTTTTAAAAACCTCAGTGATATGAGTAACTGTTAACAGGGATGTTGTAGATATAATTTGGTGATTAACAAAGGTTTTACTTGGCCTAAACAATAGCAATCCCTGAAAAAGTGGACATATATTAAAGGGCCCAAGGGGTAGCGTAATATTTATAGTTTTATCGCGGTCGCACTGGAACGCCACGTAATCACTATACAAATGGATTGGTACAAAACAGTAGTAATTGTAGAT
>JAMKCH010076857.1:0-11690 GCA_023653785.1 Ophioderma brevispina | reverse complement strand
CTCTTGCGGTGATCCCGGCGGCGGCTCCGGCTCCCGGAACGGCTCTTGCGGTATGATCAACGACGCTGCCACGGCTTCCGGAAAGGCTCTTGCAGTGATCTCGGCGGCGGCTCGGGCTCCCGGGAAAACGGCTCTTCTCTTGCGGTTGATCCGACGGTTGCCATGGCTTCCGGAAGGCTCTGCGGTGATCCCGCGGCGGCTCCGGCTCCGGACGGCTTTGCGGTGATCCCGGCGGCGGCGACGGCTCCCGGAAAGGCTCTTGCGGTGATCCGACGGCTGCCACGGCTTCCGGAACGTCTCTTGCGGTGATCTCGGCGGCGGCTCCGGCTCCCGGAACGGCTCTTGCGGTGTGATCCCGACGGCTACCACGGCTTCCGGAAAGGCTCTTGCAGTGATCCCGGTGCTAGCCGCCGGTGGAGAGGTGGAGAGCGGGGGTATCGGGGGAGGTTGCTGCAGCACTCGGCCGGGCGGCCGGTGAGCGGAAGGAATCCGGAAACTTCGGCACAGAGGCGGCTCTTGACGGCTGCTATCCTGGCTGTGCCGGCTACACTGGGTTGCTGGGCTCTTTCTCGGTCTCTGAGTCGAAATCCTGTCTTATCTGGGGAAAGGACAAAAAGAGAGGACACTCAAGACGGTAGAAACGTTTAATGGACCCATAACGGGAGATTTACTAAGTACGCTAAGCCTAGCATCATGAGTCATCCAGCCCAAAACCACCGAGTTCAACCGGTAATGCCCGCTCAAAACGCGAAAAAACCCGGCTGGAAGCCTAACTCCCATAGAAAAGCATGTACTTCCGGTTTTTTTGGTTCAAGTCATGTGGAAATATGGAACAGGAAACTTGCCGTATCGCACCGCCGATGCTTAGTTCGGGACCAAATGGGTCTATGCGGTAAAAATTCCACGTGTAAAAATTTCCAAAATGGCCGCTGTGAAAAAAAGAGAGTCACCAGTCTAAGTTTTCCGTGAACGGTAAGGCCCTGCCGTAATAACGGTTAGTTGGTGCCCACGGTGAGGGAAAGGGGAAGACCAATAAACTGACCTGCAGACCTGTAAGTCCACGGAGGAAGCGGTGGGGCTCAAAGACACAGCCCCGGTGCAACTGAAGCAGATGGGAACCATGTTTTCCGATGCCGAAGAACCCGGGTTCTGAACTTTGGCCCACGATGGCTGACTATACCTTTAATGGCGTCCGTACCGGTACATTACCGGTAGAATAGAGGGTGAAAGTTGACGCGAAAAAAAAACAGGCAAGTAGCCGATGAAAAAGTGAGATAAAATACTCAGGAACCATCCAGCACACTAAGTCCCCCAACTCAAGCGTAGTGGAATGTCGGGAATTACTGAGAAGGGCTTTACCAGATGGCAGACACTTGTAATACACGTGGAACTAGCCGCCATCTTTTTGCGGGGAACGTAACCACTGGTACTAAACGGACGCAGTTTTGCAACAATTGGAATGGGCTGAAGCAGCAAACCGAAACCCAAAATTGTCAGAATGCGTTAGTAGACAGTAGTTATGTAGATAGGTGAGTAAAGCTTATAATCGCTGAAAATTGCACTTCTCAAGGCACATAAGAGCACCACCACAACTTGCTATGAGCGTACAAAATGAGAAGTCAGGTGGCTAGATCATTGGCCCCTGCCGTGTGCGCACTCAGGGTTGCCAAATTTTACAGTGGGTATCGTAGGGATGCGCTTAAAAATGAGCGTAGTAGAAAATGAAAAGGCATTAAAGTCAGGCTTGAATGGAACGTACTAGGAGAGGTAGGTGATGTGTATTCCAAACATCTGTATGCAAAATATAGCAAAAATAAGCATTTAATGAAAATGGCAAAAATTAAAAGCACTGATTTGGTGTCTTTAATTTGAAACTAACATAACACTTGAAAGACCAAAATTGCATGCCAGTGGAAGGATAAGCCATTCCATATGTCTACAAACATGCCATTTGAAGTATTCTTCATGTTCATTATAAAACGAGCAAAAATGACAAGAGTTGCTCTCAGTTGTAACTTAAAGGTCCATGGCCGATCGCTAGTAGCCTCGTCCTCCAAGAAGCCCCAGATTTCACCGGAAGTGGTATAAATTTTGTATCAGAAAAAGCTTACTATTTTCTCATTTACCCATATGAATCTTAGGGAAAAGGATGTTTGGTTTTGGGAAGTTATGAGCAAACATGTGCCCATTTTGTTGACCAAATTAATTTTTACACAGTATTCTATGAGGCTGACAAATCACGTTTTTAGCTCTCAATTAAACCGGATGAATTGTTCGGCGCAAAAACGTACATGATGGGGTGGTTTTGGCGGTGACCAATCTATCAAGATTGAAAAACTTCATATCCTTAAATCGGGCATCCCCTTAAACAAAACATGGCCCACTTTACTTGCCCAGTATTGTGGCCTTGCACTTATATGCTTGTCTGATACAAGAAAAGGAAATCTTGGGAATGTGCAAATATTGTTGATTGAAACAATGGCTGCTTCTCACACTTTTTGAACCAAGTGCAAATAGTTAGTACCCTGAACTTGGCTATACAGAATGTGTTCTGTGGTATAATTTGATCGGTCGAGTTGACAGAAACATCACTGTATTAGGTTACAAAGCCATGAAATGCTCGCACTCTACTCTAAATCCACAGCATTATACGCACATGAATAATGTTGGCACAACTAATGCTGGCAATTACAAAGATGCGCCATGATGTCACTGTCAAATCAAGACGAAACAAGTATAGTACTTAGCTCCTCCATAGCTTACTTTGAACCAATTTGAACCGGTACATACCCTAGTCATGAGGTAGTTGTGTATGCTGTTGACAAAATGCATGAGGTTGAACCTGAGCAAATAGAGCCTGTGTTTGATCTCTGCTTCAGGAGCATTGGTGTCACCGGAGGGCGTGCTTGTGTGTGGCTCATCGTCTTCATTGTGTGTTTCCTTTTTTAAATCTATAGTGACAAAAAATAGGAATAGATTACTACTTACTAAGGGGGGTAAAATTCACCAAATACTAATTCTGCAAGAACAGAGCAAAGCTTTAGCACTCAAGTGCTTCACTAAATCAATTACAAATTAAGATGGTAATTGAAGGAGATTTTGTGATCACTGGACTTTCTGCTAATGCTAATTCACAGTGGCAAGTAGATCACTGGGCTTTCTCCTAACCCTAAGTGACTGGGACAAGTAGATCACTGGGCTTTCTCCTAACCCTAAGTGACTGGGACAAGTAGATCACCAGGCTTTCTCCTAACCCTAAGTCACTGGGGCAAGTAGATCACTGGGCTTTCTCCTAACCCTAAGTCACTGGGGCAAGTAGATCACTGGGCTTTCTCCTAACCCTAAGTGACTGGGACAAGTAGATCACTGGGCTTTCTCCTAACCCTAAGTCACTGGGGCAAGTAGATCACTGGGCTTTCTCCTAACCCAAAGTGAGCTGGGACAAGCAGATTACTGGGCTTTACTTAAATCCAAACAACACATAAGCACGATGACTGACAACGGGCGAGTAGACCACTGGGCTTTCTCCTAACCCTAAGTGACTGGGACAAGTAGATCACTGGGCTTTCTCCTAACCCTAAGTGACTGGGACAAGTAGATCACTGGGCTTTCTCCTAACCCTAAGTCACTGGGGCAAGTAGACCACTGGGCTTTATGCTAACCCAAAAGACAGCCTGTACTAAAATTAGATGACGGGCAATCTTTAAAAGTGCATGTTCCGAACGTCTTTGGGCCCCCCCCCCCCCCCGATTTACCTGGAAGTAGTATCGATTGATATCAGATCGAAAGGCAGATTTTTTTCATTGTTGTCTGAAATTTTAAAAATTGTGTATTTTGCATACTTTTTTGCAATATGCATTATTGCTTCTACATCAAAACGCCAAAGTTTGTTTTTCCACAGTATAGTGGACATATTGTGTCTATCAAATATGCAACATAATTGCAATAGCAGAAGGGGATTTTAGGCAGCAATTATATTTTCTTTGGACCACATTTACTTTTAAAGTGAATCTGCCACTAAAACAACTTGAAATTGAAATTTCATGTAAAATCACTAAATCAGGAAGATTTGGACCCCTCCCCTGAGCCCGTCTCTTTTAGACACATGCCTACAGCACTTGTGAATACACTCCACTTGTAAATTAAGAACACAGTGGCATAACCAGACCTTTGCAAAATGGGGGGGGGAGGTTGCGAGAGCATTTCTATAAGGCAGCGAATTTGGGTACTTCTCCATAGACACTGTACAAATGGTCAGTTCATGGGGGGTGGGCAAGATCGAATATTGATCAGCAATTGGTCATACAAATCCAGTTAACCGTAATTGTTGTCATTCAAGTAGGATGCTGTAGGAATAACAAACTGATGGTAAATCAACATGCCCAATGGCAAGTTAATAGTCTAGGCAAAAAAAAACTTTTTTCTTATTAGTCATGTTGATAATCACAGAAAGTCTGTGGAACCCTATGTACATGTTGTCTTTTATGAGAGAATTCATTGAACTTATGTTTGTTTTTGTCATGATCCGGTCTCATATCGTTTGAGTTGGTACAGCAATAATAATAATACATGGCGTACGCAGAATCTAAGAAATGGCACTATCGAGAGATCACTTAAGTGTACGTTATTTAAGCAGATTTAAAAATGCCATTTTGAATTGAGATAAGTTAATTATGTGAAGTTGGTCATAAATTTGGAGTTAATACATTTACTTATGGGGGGGGGCGGATGGTCAATCATTAATAATGAATAAAGAAAATGAACTAGAAATTCAGCTCAGATTGAGTTAATTGGTAACATACATCGTGTTTCTATAAATTACCAGCATTTTTCTCCCTTGAATAGTATCATAGATGACCAATGTTGGGATTAAGGGCCTTCTTGGAGCCTCTGGAGGGGGTACAGCCACAGTTTTTCTTCACACACGCACACACACACACACAAATACAACTAGAATTTTGCGGTCTCGGCTTTTTTGCACTTGCTATATTTAAAGAAATAACGATGTGGGCCGCTCTGATGGACCTTGACCTTGGCATATGACCTTTGATCATCAACATGAGGGAATCCTTTGTTGCACCTATACACAAGTTTGGTTCCAATGTGAAACTTCAACTTTCAATTATTTTACATGGTTGCCATTTTCAAGTTGACCTCACATGACTGTGACCTTGGCACATGACCTTGACGCATCAATATATCGAGGCGTGACAATCAGAAGGACGTAAACTCACAACTAAAAAAATATTAAGAATTTCTTTAATTCTGTGTCATATCAAAAGTGTTCTTGTATATAATGTTGTTACAGTACTTATATGAGCTTAATTCATATGTTTACATTTTGAGTAATTAAGAATAGATTGCTTAGTAGAAAATGTTAAACATCACATTCTCAACAGCAGTATTATAGCAGAATTAAAGAAATCTCTAAATGTTCTTCTATGTTGAGTTACGTCCTTCTGATTCTCACCCTCGATCTGAGCGGATACCGTGTTGCAACCTATGCACTAGTTGGTTCCAATTGAACTTCAACTTTCATTGAGAGTCAATTAAAAAAAACTTACACATTAAGGACACACACACACATACACTACACACGCACAACGGATTGCAGTGTCCTCCAGACTATAGCTGGCGGCCACAACTGGTTAAGATTTTCTGCTCTGAAAACTCTACTAAATAAGATTAAACGTACTAGTTGGCAGGTGGTACCAGATAACCTGGTGCACACGCTACTGACAGGGGAATATGATAGACCAGACAGAAGGTGTGATGAATCCATCCACCACAATGCCAGTTTTTAGGAAATTTCACCTCAATTAAGGTCATTTGATCCCAAAATAATCCTATTATTAACACATAAAAAACAGACTTTAATATTTCATTTTAGTCCTTAAAATCACTAGTACACACATTGTTTTTATAATTCAAAAAACTTTTTAAAAATGTTTTGTGGTCCTTAACTTCTTGAACACTTTTAATCCCTTAGTACTGATATGATGTACAGTACAATATAGGCACATTGCATTGCTTATGGGATTGGTTACAACACCTCTGATGGGTAGAAAGTAATTTGTTTTTCCTGCTTTAATTCAGGCCAGTGTGCCAATGAAGTGGCCTATTTCCTGCACCCATCATGCCCTGCACTCCCTATTGTTCAAGCCTGATAATTTACTTCCTCAAGCACTTGGAACAAATGAAACTTTTGCCAAAAACTATCATAACTGAAAAAAAAAATTCTAAAGATGAAAGGGCCATGGTCCGATTGTTAATCGCCTCGTCCCCAGAACACAACATTTGTCAAAATTTTGGTATCAAGAAAGAAAGTTACTATTGTTATTTTAAGATTGTGAACTTTTACGGGACCAAGGGTGTTTGGTTTGGAAAGTTATTAGCGAAAAACTACCCCATTTTGTCGACCAAATGATTTTACAGAGTTCTCTATGAGGCTTACAAAATCGTTTTTAGCTCTCACACAAACGAATTGAAATCTCGGAGTGAAAACTTTACAGTGGAATTTTGTGAAGACGACAATCTAAATCAAGGAGAAAATGTCAATCTTAAAGGTTGCACAATGGATTCAAGTCATCATATTTTCTGTGATTAAAAGTGATTTAATTAGAGATTAGAGCTCAAAAAGACTCACACTTTTATTTGGTATAGAAAACTTAAAATTAAAATAAAGCGATTGTATAGCTTATTATTCAAAAGAAACATAGGCTGAAATTTCGTATTTGTCCTATACGAAAATTAGAAATTTCACAATTGCTATACCAAAGAAGAAAAGTGCTAAGCTTAGAATTTTCAATTTTTCAGACCACTGTTATTTGAAATCTCTCGGGCCATCTTTTTAAATTGGACATCCCCATTTAAATAGACAAATAAATTTTAGTTATTTCCTTCATTTATTCTACACTTGTGCTCGTTCATTTACGTATAAGTTGTTGAACAGGGGCGACCACCCTTGATTGAAGAATCATATTATATTATACCCTATAACTCCAAAACAATGTGGTCATAGATGGTACAAACTATACATTCTTGGCATCACTAGAAGAAACAATATGGCATACATTTCAAAATGATTGGCGCATTTCTAAAGTTTGACCCCTGTGAAACTTAATTGGCCCTATTGAAAAAGTGAAATTTGAGAGTTTATACCTACTTAGCATTATGTAGAGGGGGGTTCCATACATATACAAAGGGTAAAAACCTTTTCTGTAGCGAGGTGTAATGGTGATGTTTGACCTGGGTCCGAGCTCCTCTCTACAGTAATTTTTTTGTTGTACAGTGAAGGTATTGACACTGATATGAACAATTCAAACTACTCTGGTCATTGAATTATATTACCAAACCAGGTTACGACCCAGTCTTGTCGCCTCTAAAATCATGGCATATACTTTGCTGTTCAATATTATTTTCAACAGTTTTAAATAATTGTTTTTACCACGAAAATGTTGATATGGACATAAGCGAAGGGAATCGGTCAATTATTCTTTGCTCCAATAAACCCTCACAAAGAAGTATTGCTGAGTTGTGAGGTGAATACCGGTCACCCCCGTTTAGCGGGAGAAAAGCCGGATTTAAAACTTAGTTACTGCGCTAACAATGCTGTGGCAAAAACTTACAAAATTTTGAAAAATCTGCACAATATAGATAATCCATTTTGTGTGTGTTTTAAACTTGACCATTTTTAACATTTGCCCCATGTTTATCATGATTTTGCCATCACCTAGGAAAGACTGCAGAATTATCAATAGCAAAGGACGTGTGGAATGGCACGTCCATGGTCAAGAGATACTCAAGTTAAATAATTAGTGGGAGGTAGAGTTGTTCATATGCAGCAAAATAACACAATCATGTCATGTACATCCAATCACTTCATACCATCAGAGCCTTGGGCTGCACACTGGAAAATACTCTAGTCTACAATGATCCATTAATATTGTACCTGGTGCATGTTTTTTTTTACTAAACTCAGTCTACATTATATAATTCTCCTTCATAATAGCTTGTTGCCTCGTGAAGTTGAAGGAGGGTTTTATGTTTTGCAGCCATGGATTGTGGGCATGCCTGGCGTTTGAATCATAGACAAATACCACAAATAAAATGTGGCTGGCATGATCGAAACATCATGTGGAATGTAAAGACATCAGGAATGACGTCACCTTCAACTTGAGGTCACACAAACTTAGCCGCAATAAAATGTGTAATAATTAGGCTTTGAGGCTGTATTGTGCGAATAGATTAGGGGAATTAATATGTATATACTTTATGTATCTGGTTATGTATATACTTTGTTAACGTGAATCAATGGTAAGCGACACAGGATCAGAAGAACACGTGCACGGATATCCCATTATTCTTTACTGCCCCTATTTCCATTATGTCAAGTTAACCATGTGCGTTAGGCACAGCTCCTTTTATCATTTTACACAATAATGTTCATTGTGAAAAATCTGAATGTGTATTGTTGTATATAAGACATGCAAGCTTCCCGGTTCAAACTCACAATTGCTATGACGCACAGTTTTCTCATGGCATGGAACTATGTTGTATGTATGCAATTGCGATGAATCATTATGCTACCTGGTGTTAAGTTGGGGTGGAAAGCTAGTTACTCCTTTGATGCCTATATTTGGACAGAATTTCCGCATTAGATTGGACTTCCCCATGACTAAACCACTCATTGCCACGTCCGTGCCATATATATAGGAGCCAGTGAGTGATTATCCATTAGGCATGCAGCGTACACAGGTATAGTACTTTACAATCTTGTTCAAAAATGTTGGAACACTTGGGCAAATTTGGTTCACGTCCCACTCATTTAAATGTTGCAGGAGCACGACACATTGAGCAATCGAGAACCATATTATTTTCAACATGATTGGGACGGGGGACGGGGACGGGGAGCGGGGAGATAGTTATAGATACAATGCGTTTCAGCCTATGATAGCATTCATAGTGCCATATTAAACAAGTGTCCACGGACTGATGACAGATTGTAGCACTTTTACACCCACCTACCATATATGATGTGACCAGAAGTCCATGCCTCAGATTTTTGCAACTTAATGTGCTTTAATTGTCTACTAAAGGAGAAGAGGTGTGAGAGGCATGGACAAAAAACAAGGAAGGAAAAAAGGTTGCAAACATGCCAAAACAGGCTGAAAATCAAAGAAATAGCTAAAATTTTGGCACTACAAAAATCAAAAAACAAGGAATCTCTTAAACGAGGAGGATTCCACACACGTTGGAGCTACCTTCTTTAATTAATGAGTTAATTGTTGCCAACAGAATTGCCACATTAGCTAAATTAAAGGTGCTCCCCGTTACAACATATTTGTGTGTGTTTGAGGAAGAGGAAAGGCCCTTGACTGCCGCCAACATACTTAATTCCAAAATTTACCCTTTAATTGACCATGTTTTTTAATTTGGGTGGAGAATACTTGGACGTTATATATACCACAAAGTTATGTACAAATAATCTTCCGAGGAAATTGTAGATAAACCCCATATTTCAGCTGACTTGGCATCATAAGGGAAAAGACTAAAATATTTTGCAGATGGGTCATTCATGCAATTCAACAAATCGAACACCATCATCTATGGATTTCTTTACTTTTTGGGTAGGAAAGATATTTGCGAAACTGAAATCCTGAAAATTTTTAGCTGGGTGCCTCGTTTATTTTCACGCTACGGCCCTAATTTAAATGAGGGGGGTCACCTCAAAAACATGACCGGTGTGAAATTCTATACACCCTCAGATCCTTCAAACTTGGAATTCTGGAAAATCTTTTGATTACAGATTGCCAAATATGGAAAACAAGAAAAAATACCCCCCAATTAAACTTACAGGGGGTCAAAATGGCCTCAAAAAAAACACTTTGGGACCATACTTTTGGGCCCATAAGTCAAAAGTTAAAAGTGGATCGTTGTAACTTCCAAATTTGGGCTGGTGATAGCTAATCTTAAATACGAACACTTTGTTTTACAATCTATACTTAAATCAGCTTCGTTGAAGAGAGATGCTATCGCCAAAAATAAAAAGTCCAATTTGACCTTGACTACGGACCACACTAAAAACAATATCAGACATTCTGCACCACATTCTCCTTGAAATTAGCCTGCTAATATTTTTTGCAAAGTTCATTTTGTGTCTTTTATAAGTATCTGACATAAAAAGCCTACTCCATGTGAATTCACTTTTTAACGAAGTCACATTGAAACACACAGGAAACTGAACTTAGACAAACGGGTGATTAACGTGCACAGTTCAGGTTTACTATATAATTCAATTAGGATAATTAAAGTATTATAAAGTCCTTACCAAATGAACACAAGCTTGACATTTGCGTCATACCAAGATAGGTGCTAATAAAGAGAGAATATTGATTTCAAGCTTATTGTTAGAGTTCTAAAAGGTCAAACTTTGGATTCAAGTCTTAAAACTACATTGAATACCCAGGTTTGCAAAGAGTTTCAGAACTTTCGTGTACATTCAATGGGAATTTTTTGTCTGATATTAGTTGAAAGTTAGATTCTTTGGAGCCTGCTTTACATACATAAAGGCCGTTTAGACACCATGTTGAAACTTTGCTAACAACTTCAGTAGGGACCCTCTTACCATATTTCAAGCAGAATGTGGTGCAAAATGTCTTACATTGATTTTTAGGGGGGTCAAGCAAGGGTAATTTGGACGTTTTGCGAAAGCGATATCTCTTCAAATAAAAATGATCTAAGTATAAGATTGTACACAGGGTAGTATCAAGATAGCTTTCACACAGCCAAATTTGGAAGTATATCACTTTTACTTTTTGACTTATGCACCCCCCCCCCAAAGTATGGTACGAGTGCGTTTTGAGCCCATTTCAATTGAGCCAAGGGGCATGTTTTTTCTGTCACATACAGTTTTAAGTCCAAAATTATTGTTCCCCAAATGTTCTGGATTTTTTTATTGTCAACTATGCAAGGTATCTCTTCCCCCCAAACATTTAAAATAGCTTTCAAAGGAATTCGACATTATTCAATATGTTCAGGTAATCACTATTGCACTCATTTAATAAAGGCCCTCAGTTTGCCTTTGTACAAACAAGATTCATTGTTGGTTATCAAACGTGCGAATTTCAAATGGGATACATAATGTATATGCTTTACACAATGGTGGATAAAAGGGTATTATATCTGATACTGGTGATTTGAGCCATGTGAAGTTTTTTATATAACTCATACATAGATTCTAGTCAGTGAATTGTTTATTTGTGCCAAGTGACTATTCAATAGAGTTACCATCATCTCAATGAGTCTACAAAATAACTTAACGCTTGATGAGTTTTATATTATATGCCTCTATTTACACCGCACGATTTACGTTAAACATGGCCATGCGGTTACAGTTAATGAGCGCGACCAAAACGAGTCCTGATGAAGAGGTTGTTAGCATGTAATTTCGTACTTTTAATCTCCCCCCCGTTAGCTACGATGTACAACGATATAGCAAGGTAGAGACTGTGCCAATCCGAAGCAGTGACTAAGATGATGAAAAAGTTTTCCTTGCAGACGAAACATGGCTTCACTGAAGCGACCTCCGCGATTTGCGGATATAGTACAGAACTCAGATCTTGTTGATTAATGACGAGGACGATTTCAAAAAACACAAAGCTCAAATAATACGCGTCAAGATTTCTGCA
>JAMKCH010076853.1:0-11201 GCA_023653785.1 Ophioderma brevispina | reverse complement strand
TTAATGATCACGCCCGCACTTGTCTATCTAGAAATTGAGTTGTAGCGGGAGGGTGGGCAGATGCCACATGACTCTCGAGATGTTTTTCGATCAGTATTGTGCCAAAGTTCGATAACTTTAAACGGTTCCAAAATATACATTTTGTTGCCACGGCCTTGCTCTTCGTAAACAATCGTGCAAGAACGACTGAGATAGAACTCCCTTTTAAGACGCAAAACTCCTAGTCTGTCACTGTGTGGTACAATGCAGAATCTGTGTGAATGAATTATAGTTCGCGTGTTATTTTGCAATACACTGCAATGCCCATTGAAAACTAATTTTAACCCTCGTGTACCGAAGGGGGGGGGTGGTTTTCCCTTCAGATTTTTTCCCCGGCTTGCTAAAAACCCCCTTGTTTGGTGACAAATTAGGCCTAATGGAATTGTCAATTGACATTTTCGCTCATTTTCATCCAAAAACAAACATCCACCGGGGTATAGGTAACCAAAGCTTTGAGGTAACAGGGTGGATCCCAAAGTGATGGATATTCACCCCAACCCCTTTTTCGGGAGAGAAGTACCGACATGCCTAGCACAACACAGGAATATCGCGCTTTATTTTGGTACCAAGATAGCTATGGTCCTCTTTCCATTGATCCCAAAATGAGTACCAACATGCCTAGCAATTACGTCACAATGACGACATATTAAAAGTTCGCATGTCAGTAAAACTGTCAATTTCCATTGACAGTGTGGAATAAGGGAAAATTAAATTTTTGGCCAAAAAGTTATGCGTTGGCTCTACTTGATGGGAAATGACTAGTTTTATATTATGAGAGCATTTCAGTGCTATAATAACGTTTTGAGTCGCTAAAATTGCGAAATATCAATTTTCTACCCTATATTCAGTATATTCATACTTTCCTCAACACATGACGTCATAGTGACGTCATAATGGGGATGTTGGTACTTATTTTGATACCAATGGAAAGAAACTTTAAGTTATCCAGTGGTACCTAATTTACAGGAATCGGCTGTTCAGTTACGAAAATCACAGGGGGTGGTAACCACCCCACTTCGGGAGTATTGTTTTAAAAAGTGGCTTGGGCAGACGAAGGTTAATAAGTTTTGCGTCATCAGGTGTCCCATATCAGCCATTTTTGCACGATTGTTTACAAGCGAGGTGTTAGAGCAAGGCCATGGCAACAAAATATATATATTTCGGAAACTTTCAACGTTATCGAACTTTGGCACAACACTGATCGAAAAACACTCGGAGATACTTTTTTGTGCCAACTGTAGATTACATTTAATAGACTTTTGTTTGGCCTCCGGATCATCCAAGCATGAAATCTTAAAATGTCCTAGGTCGCAACAAATATTCAATTTTCATGCGGTTTTTGACTCGACTTGATGGAAAATAGTAATTTTATATACTCAGAGTTTAAATGTTATGTGTGTGTTTGAGTCAGTAAAATTGCGAAATATTAATTTTCCGTTCACCCTATATCCAGTATTTTCATACTTTTCTCAATTTATGACGTCATAGTGACATAATGGAAATGTTGGTACTTATTTTGATACCAATGGAAAGAAGAAATCCTGTGGTACCAAATTTATAGGAATCGGATGGTCCGTAAATGGCTCGGGTAGACTAGACGAGGGTTAATAAGCGTTTCACCTTGAAGTTCAGCGTCCAATTTTACTATTCATATCATATCTACCGAAAGTGGTATTTGCATTTGTTCTTCGGCTACTTCGTAACGATCGCCTATGAGCAATAACTGTTTTCCCTCCAATGGACGAAAAAATTGGAAGTTATCGTTACCCCGGCCGAAGAATCTAATTTGGACCTCAAGCTCACTTACAGGGTTGATCTGAGCTATTGATGCTTGATGGCGACATAACTCGCTATACAAGTAGTCGTTGTTACATCGGTTGGCCTTATTTTCTTGCACACGAAAAAAAGAAGTTCCCTTGACGTCATAATTGATGTTCTGGAAAATATCCTCTCTTGGGCGTCAAAAACCCGGGTCCAAAATAACCGGTCGTGTATGGTGCATAAAGAAAGTTCTATATAAAA
Source organism: Ophioderma brevispina (assembly GCA_023653785.1). Classification (NCBI taxonomy): domain Eukaryota; kingdom Metazoa; phylum Echinodermata; class Ophiuroidea; order Amphilepidida; family Ophiodermatidae; genus Ophioderma; species Ophioderma brevispina. The sequence continues at coordinate 9,140 of JAMKCH010076853.1, read as the reverse complement.
TCTATTTTTTTTTTCAATTGGTCATATTCAGAGGAAGTAAATCTAATCTTTTGAAAAGGCGTGGTCTTTGAAATTATTGCAGAAAACTTTTTCTATAGCTGTTCAAATCAAAGTGAATCGTTCTCTTCGAAAATCTGTTCGTATTACTCTTTTTTAGGATAGCGCAGACCACCAAAAGTCGCAACCATTGCATAGATTTCTTGAAACATCGTCTACTCCCAGCAAAGTGAATCAAAATGTCTGAAACGGCTACTGAAGGTGGACACGTTTGAAAACTTACCAGCAATTGTGGGCGAATGCTGCTGTGTCTTTCTTGTCATGATAACAAATTATTGCGATGGTTTTCTAAACTTGCGTGTATACAAGAGCGATCCGTGCGAGCGTATGCAGTATTTTAAATGACGTTGTCTTTTGGGAACATAAACTGCCGTGATGTGCCGTCTCTTCTCATGAGACCACGCTGTGACAAACCACTTTAGTCAAAGTCTTCATACAATTCGTAATTAGCTACAATTGTTTTTAAAATGACTGACAATTAAGCTAGAATAAATAGATAAACTGTGAAGGGTCCATTTAAAAAATGCAATTCGAAAAAAAATGGGCGCCATTATAGTCACGGACAATTGATGGCCTTTTAGCTTCTGGTCCTGAAATTGCAAGATCGGCGATATGAGATGTTCAACAGGGTGAACAAATTAAGACCCCACAGAGGCCCTACGCTGGATCTGGGCCAAATTCCGGGACGTAGGCCTATAGCCATTAGATTCAAGTTCAAGTTCAATTTATCAGCATAACATATCGTACGAGACAAAAGAAATATGTAATACAGATAATATATAAAATACATAAAGTATAATTGAGACTGTGTAAGATAAAATGGTGAGGTAATATGATATGATATGCTAGGACCAGCAAGGACAACCCGATAGGGCTTATGGTTAGTGCTGGCCATGTATACATAAAAGTAAAATATACTCAATATTACAATAATGATACAACACAGCTGTTGAAAGTGACAAAACGAGGAATAAAACAAAAAAATCAACGGCGACGAACTAATACGACCAAGTTGAGCACTATGCCTACAACTACATTCTGTGAAAAGCTGATGAAACTTCACCGCCGGTCAAAATGTGATTTTCATCAAAATCTAGTTATACACGGCTTTCTATGGATATTAAGAATAACAACATACAAAATCAGACCCTATGGGCCTACATGGCAAGATTCCGCAATGGATATTCTGATTTGAGGAGGAAATAGGTCGTGTATGTCCTTACTTATAACAGTTGTCACAATTGTGTCCCATTGCTTAAAATCGCTCTAAAAATAAGAGACAATTTGACGGGGTCAAAAAGCTGTACAAGTGTATCAACTAGAATATTAATTAGTTTTTTTTTTTAAATATTCTAAAAACAGACAAACAAACCCACCAAAACAAACTGTATAGCTAAACAAACACTTAACGAGGAATACGGGATACGGAATTGGAAAAGAAGGAGAGACTCTTCAGCATGTCTGTTGAGGTATGGTAATAAGATTTCATAAGTGAGGGAGCAGAGATAGAAGAGGTAGAGGTGAAGAAAATGTAAGGAATTAGAGGATAGAAAGGGGATGAAGAAAAAGGTGAGAGAAAAAAGACTTGGGGAGAGATTTAAAAAAGAATTGACTGTGATGAAAAGTTTTTTCAGTTGAGCCGTGCAAAGTATTTTTTGTGTGTAATTGTTGTGATGGATCAGGAAATCATTCAAATTTTTGCGCCGTGATACGGAATAAAGTGCTTTCAGAGAAGATTTTGGAGGGGAAGATGAAGTTTATAGGCTTGTCTGGTGTAGAGCTGTGGAATTGTCTGTTTGTGTTAAAGTAATTGCTGAAGTTCGGAGGTAAATGATTGTGGTGATAGTCAAACATGAAGAGCGCTGTTTGACGTTGGTGGAGGTGCTCTAATTTAAGTCCGACTCAGAGATTTGAAAATATTATTTTTTGTGTAATAATGAAAAATAGTCAATAGAACTAAATATCGTAACCTAAAATGCACAATTCCGAAATTGAGATGAATCGGATTTCGTTTGATGCAGTAAACATTTATGTGTAGTATTACGTCCCATAGGATACTTGTATAACAAAAATTCCGGATCCGGAACTTTTAAAACAAAGTTGTTGATTTTCTATATGAAGGAATTCGATTCAAGCTTAGCAATTTCACACAGTGATTAGTATATGGACAAAGATTATGTACATGCAAAAAACACGATTTTTTGGAAATTAGGGGCCGCCCTCCTCAAGAAATCTATGAGTCGGCCTTTAAGTGTTTTCAGTGAGTGAAAAATGGCAAAGTGTGAGTTATGGGGGGTGAGTTTGTGTAGTGCGATTGGCCATTTCTGTATGATATTTAGTTTGTGAGTCGTGAATGATAGGTGGAGGCCCGGATGATGATACAGTAGCTAGGTATGAGGAGAACTAGTGTGTTGTACCGTGATTTTAAAGGGTAGTCTGGAAGGTGGTGTTTAACTCAGTAGATTGTACCAATTGCGTGAGACGCTTTGGGTAGTGACGAGTGATTGTGTTCATCCATGTTAGCTTGTCGTCGATTGTGATGCCAAGAAATTTGGTTGAGCGTACCTGGTAGATTGTCTGTCTTGTTACTATTTTTACTATTGGTTGTGATTAGTGTTGTGTGTAGCGAAAAAAGCATGTAGTTAGTTTTAAAACATGAGCGAAGTGTTGTAGCCCGAAAAAGTCAGTGATTTTTGCGAGAACTTTCATGATTCATGTTGTTAAAAGTGCATTAAGGTTGGGGTTTGAAAGGAAAATGTTGTGTCATCTGCAAATTAGATATGTGTTAGTGTGTTAGAGATGTTGGTTTTGGGGGGGAGGTCATAATGTAAATGATGAAAGTAAGGGTCCAAGGATTGAGCCTGGCGGGACGCCAACTGTGATGGTTGATGGATGATGCGGTGGAGAGAACGTAGACTGATTGTGAGCGGTTAGTTAGGTAATCATGAACCACTCCAAGGCTATACACCACGGACACCGTATGATAAAGCTTGTGAAGAAGAATGTGTGGTCAAATGGTTTCGAAAGCCTTGGAGAGACCCAGGAATACCCCCATGGGGTGGAGTTTATTTTTAGTGCAAGATGGAGGTTGGTTGTAGTTCAAGGAGTGCCATGTCAGTTGAGCGTTTGGGCCGAAACAGTATGTTCATCGACAAAAATGTTGTGCTTGGTTGAAGATGTAGACAGACGGGTGTACATGACTTTTCAAGTAGTTTTGAAAAAGATGGAAGAACAGAGGATGGGCTGTAATTTGCAAGTTATGTGATCTTTGTTTGTGAAAGGGAATGACTTTGGCTGATGTTTGAGGTGGTTTGGGAAGGTTCCGGTGAGAAGTGGTTGGTTAATAGTGGATCAAGAGGCGAAATGAGGTTATACATATGATGTTAGCATACCAGGATCTATCTGTCGGTACCCGCACTTCTACCCGGTTTCAAAAGTGGCGAAGTTTGGGCATTTCATCAACAGTAACGGAATCAGGAACATTGAGGTGAATGTGTTTTTGGAGGGTTGTTAATGGGTTATTTGAAGGTGGTATTTGTAGCAAGTTTTGCCCGGTTAGTGAAGTGATCGTTTGAATGCGTTGGCTATGTCAAGAAGGGTAAGTTATCTCCTTATTATTATGAGTGAAAAGGTCAGGGATTTGTTTAGTGGATACCGTCCTACCTAGAATGTTGTTGAGGAATGTCCAAGTTTTGTGAGATCATTTTTGAGACTCTGAATTTGTTCGGTTTTGTGTTTTCTTGGCAATACGGAATAATGTGTGTTAATTTGTTGTTTTGTATTTTGTATTGTTGTTTGGTTGCTGGTGGGTTTTCTTCAGGTATGTTTTATAGATGCCGTGCTTGCTTTTTTTTTTTTTTTCTGTTTGAGCGTGGGCGTGTTATGCGTACTGCTTGTAGGTCTGTTAATTTAGGGATATAAGAGTTTGCAAGTGATGTGATAATAAAGTCATTAATGTGTGGATGAGTGGAATCATTGAGAAGATGACATTAAAGTCACCGACAAGAAGACATCTCGGTTGGTTTTATTTAGTTCAGTGAGCAGCTGCAGAAGCTATGTTAAAATTTTTGGTGTGTGTTCATGCAGTCTGTAATAACTCCGACAGTATGTGTTGGGTCTATTGTTGGTGTGATGGTGAGTTCGATGAAAAGTGAGACAAATTCTGGTTCTGGTGTTGTGTCGATGATTTTGTATGAGACGTGATTTTTTATGTAAAGCAAACTCCCTTCCTCTGCCAGTAAGTGCTCCTGGAATGCACGTTGATAGCCATTAAAGTGAGGTGGTGACTTGGTGGCAGTAAGCCATGTTTCTGAAACTGCTAAGACAGAGAAAGAGTGGTTGGGGTGATCAGGTAGTTATGATTTCTTCATATGATTTTGTGATACGACGGCCAGTGAAAGGATCATGGAAAATGAGTCGTTGCTTGATGGTTTTATAGTGTGTTGAAGCTGTGGTCAGTGTGATAGCGGGAATCAGAACCAGAATTGTTTGTGAAGTGTGGTGAAGGATGGTTGGGTGGTCACATGGTTGGATGTATGGGGTCGTGAGTAACGGATTGCTGCAAAGGGAATTAAGTTTGATTATGTTCAATTTAGTCGTTGGTGAAAATTCAATAATGATGCGCGAAAGTCTTCGTCATGAAAGATGGTGGTAAATGGCAGTTCGTAAATAGCAGGGCATGGCATACTGGAAAGGATAAAATCAAAGGCAAATAATACGAGGGGTTATGAGGGAGAGAGAGAGATGAATGACAGAGAGAATGAGAGGAGAGAATAAGAGATAGGGTGAGAAGTGAGGAGGAACTGAGAAATTGGTTGGATGAGGTAGGTTAGAAGAGCAAATGAGAAAGCGGGTAGATAAAAGTGAAAAACAATACCTGTAGACAAGATGCTGTGGACAAGTCAGACAAGACGAAAGCAATAAAGACAACACAGAGGAAAAACAAAAACGGCGGCTAATGAAATACAAATGTGCTAACTTATTAAACACAACTTAGGTAATTAGTAGAAAAAAAAACAAAAAAAATGCAGTGAAATTCAAATAGGATTAAGCTCAAATTGTACAAAAAAAAGACAAAATATTGGGTACGACTCTCAAAAATCACCAAAAAGATGGAGGTTGGTTGTAGTTCAAGGAGTGCCATGTCAGTTGAGCGTTTGGGCCGAAACAGTATGTTCATCGACAAAAATGTTGTGCTTGGTTGAAGATGTAGACAGACGGGTGTACATGACTTTTCAAGTAGTTTTGAAAAAGATGGAAGAACAGAGGATGGGCTGTAATTTGCAAGTTATGTGATCTTTGTTTGTGAAAGGGAATGACTTTGGCTGATGTTTGAGGTGGTTTGGGAAGGTTCCGGTGAGAAGTGGTTGGTTAATAGTGGATCAAGAGGCGAAATGAGGTTATACATATGATGTTAGCATACCAGGATCTATCTGTCGGTACCCGCACTTCTACCCGGTTTCAAAAGTGGCGAAGTTTGGGCATTTCATCAACAGTAACGGAATCAGGAACATTGAGGTGAATGTGTTTTTGGAGGGTTGTTAATGGGTTATTTGAAGGTGGTATTTGTAGCAAGTTTTGCCCGGTTAGTGAAGTGATCGTTTGAATGCGTTGGCTATGTCAAGAAGGGTAAGTTATCTCCTTATTATTATGAGTGAAAAGGTCAGGGATTTGTTTAGTGGATACCGTCCTACCTAGAATGTTGTTGAGGAATGTCCAAGTTTTGTGAGATCATTTTTGAGACTCTGAATTTGTTCGGTTTTGTGTTTTCTTGGCAATACGGAATAATGTGTGTTAATTTGTTGTTTTGTATTTTGTATTGTTGTTTGGTTGCTGGTGGGTTTTCTTCAGGTATGTTTTATAGATGCCGTGCTTGCTTTTTTTTTTTTTTTCTGTTTGAGCGTGGGCGTGTTATGCGTACTGCTTGTAGGTCTGTTAATTTAGGGATATAAGAGTTTGCAAGTGATGTGATAATAAAGTCATTAATGTGTGGATGAGTGGAATCATTGAGAAGATGACATTAAAGTCACCGACAAGAAGACATCTCGGTTGGTTTTATTTAGTTCAGTGAGCAGCTGCAGAAGCTATGTTAAAATTTTTGGTGTGTGTTCATGCAGTCTGTAATAACTCCGACAGTATGTGTTGGGTCTATTGTTGGTGTGATGGTGAGTTCGATGAAAAGTGAGACAAATTCTGGTTCTGGTGTTGTGTCGATGATTTTGTATGAGACGTGATTTTTTATGTAAAGCAAACTCCCTTCCTCTGCCAGTAAGTGCTCCTGGAATGCACGTTGATAGCCATTAAAGTGAGGTGGTGACTTGGTGGCAGTAAGCCATGTTTCTGAAACTGCTAAGACAGAGAAAGAGTGGTTGGGGTGATCAGGTAGTTATGATTTCTTCATATGATTTTGTGATACGACGGCCAGTGAAAGGATCATGGAAAATGAGTCGTTGCTTGATGGTTTTATAGTGTGTTGAAGCTGTGGTCAGTGTGATAGCGGGAATCAGAACCAGAATTGTTTGTGAAGTGTGGTGAAGGATGGTTGGGTGGTCACATGGTTGGATGTATGGGGTCGTGAGTAACGGATTGCTGCAAAGGGAATTAAGTTTGATTATGTTCAATTTAGTCGTTGGTGAAAATTCAATAATGATGCGCGAAAGTCTTCGTCATGAAAGATGGTGGTAAATGGCAGTTCGTAAATAGCAGGGCATGGCATACTGGAAAGGATAAATCAAAGGCAAATAATACGAGGGGTTATGAGGGAGAGAGAGAGATGAATGACAGAGAGAATGAGAGGAGAGAATAAGAGATAGGGTGAGAAGTGAGGAGGAACTGAGAAATTGGTTGGATGAGGTAGGTTAGAAGAGCAAATGAGAAAGCGGGTAGATAAAAGTGAAAAACAATACCTGTAGACAAGATGCTGTGGACAAGTCAGACAAGACGAAAGCAATAAAGACAACACAGAGGAAAAACAAAAACGGCGGCTAATGAAATACAAATGTGCTAACTTATTAAACACAACTTAGGTAATTAGTAGAAAAAAAAACAAAAAAAATGCAGTGAAATTCAAATAGGATTAAGCTCAAATTGTACAAAAAAAAGACAAAATATTGGGTACGACTCTCAAAAATCACCAAAAAGAACTGCTTGATGTATGGTAAGCATAATCATAAAATGACTACAGTGGAATTGTAAATTGAGATTTTGGATAGTTAGAAAAAGTTTAAAGGGTAAACGATGACGCAAGGAAGAAAGAAAAAAGAAAATACCACGTAATCAATATTCATGATAATGGTACTGAAAGCAATGAAATACACAGTATTAACCAGGTTATTATACCAAATAAATCACAGCTTAAATCATAACTTGCAATATGTGGAAGGTCAAAGATTACAGGTATAGACGATGAGCAGGGAAATTGGAAGAGAAGTAAAGTGGCAATACATACATGTAATATCAAGTAACATATTTTAAATTTTTCATACGTACTTAAAATTAAACGCCTTTATCACAACCATTTATCTACAATCTGCTTACGCGAAATTATTTTGAATGACGAAAAAAAAACACCTGCATATGTAGAATGCTAAATAAATAGCACACAATCTATCATAAAAAAAAATGAATAAAAAATGATGGGTATGTTGAAGGGTACAGACATTGCACCCCGATATACATTGCAAGTGCGGGAGAGACTAAAACGGACGGTAAAGTTGTGATGGGATGAATTAACTCATCACAATCAATGTATAAAGGGGGCAATGGCGAGTTCAACAATACTACAACGCTTCGGTAGTATGTTCATTTATTTGTACTTAACATGATGCATGTATATCAAACACATGATAAGAATTAGATTATTGGCAATTCATAAAAAGAGAAGTTCATTGTGGCAATGGTTAATTTTGTATGATCGGCCCAGTATTAAGAAAATATAAAAGAATACAGGGTGCATCATACGATATATCGAATACCAACGGAATTTATTCAGGGTAAACAAATTAAAGAACTGGTCTGGTTGAATCTAACGATGAAAATAGTTTTCCTTCCCATTTCTGTGGTTTACAACTACTCATTTACTTCCTCCATATTCTGTTCAAAAGCTATAAACCCTCGAGAATCGCCGACAATATGGCCGACTCTACTTTTCGGTCACAGTGGCGATGTGCGAAGCCATCCTTGTTGTGGGTTAGTGTGTATGCTATGCCTGTGAAGTCCGATGTCAAACCAAACCAAATATTATTTTCATCTTTGCCGATGATTTGGGCTATAAACTGAACTTGGTTACCAGGCAGTTGTATGGATCACAGCTGTACAGACGCCTAATATCGACAGATTAGCAGCAGAGGGTTGATATACTTGGCAACTATTATGTACAAAATCCTACGTGCTCAGGCCTCCATCAAGAATTCAAGCCAGGTGACGGACGAAGCCAGGTCATTAAAGTGACACCAACAAACTAATTTTATTTAGACGTTTGGTTCTTATTAGCAGAATACTCCCTGAGCGATCCCTTAGGAAAAATGCTACCAACCTGACGATTTACCGCAAAAAAGGATGTAGGCGTTATTTTATTTTTCTTGCTAGATCTCGTGGAATTTCCGCCCTAGATACACGGCAGAGGCAAGAACACTTAAGCTCAATTAACCATCGTCGACGCCAATCGAAATTAGGGAGCTGTTATGTTATTGGAATGGTACAATCTACGTGCTAAGATAGGTTGTGCCTTAATAAAATAAAAAATGGCCAGCTGCCGATCCTAGGTGAGCGAATGATTGACGATTTCTGAAGCATCCGTAATAATAGACAGCACGCACTTGTCTACTTGTGTAAAAGGCGCTATGTAGGCCTAAATCTTAGTATTATTATTTGTGTAATAGTCTCCTACAAACTAAAGACCAAAACTCATTATGGTTAGTGTTTGGCATTTTTGTAACAAATTAAAATTTTTACTTTTTTTAAAAAAAAAATACCCATTTCACTCGCGATTTTAGCATTGAAATCACTGAGTCGGGGAAGGATGAATAGTGTTATTAAGCTGTGATTGAAAACCCCTTGCCTCATTAGTTTGTCTTTGGTTGACC